>VMDR010001217.1:0-140073 GCA_007922815.1 Macrotus californicus
GGAAGAGAAAGAAATTGAAAACTTATTTGAACAAATAATGAAGGAGAACTTCCCCAATCTGGCAAAGGAAATAGACTTCCAGGGAGTCCAGGAAGCTCAGAGAGTCCCAAAGAAGTTGGACCCAAGGAGGAACACACCAAGACACATCATAATTACATTACCCAAGATGAAAGATAAAGAGAGAATCTTAAAAGCAGCAAGAGAAAAGGAGACAGTAGTCTACAAAGGAGTACCCATAAGACTGTCAGCTGATTTCTCCAAAGAAATCTTGCAGGCAAGAAGGGGCTGGAAAGAAGTATTCCAAGTCATGAAAGCCAAGGACTTACATCCAAGAATACTCTATCTAGCAAAGCTTTCATTTAGAATGGAAAGGCAGATAAAGTGCTTTCCAGATAAGATCAAATTCAAGGAGTTCACCATCACCAAGCCCTTATTATATGAAATGTTAAAGGGACTTATCTAAGAAAAAGATCAAAAATAGGAACAGTAAAATGACAGCAAACTCACAGTTATTAACAACTGAACCTAAAATAAAAACAAAAACAAACTAAGCAAACAACTAGAACATGAACAGAATCACAGAAATGGAGATCACACAGAGGGTCATCATCAGGGGAGTAGGTAGGGAGAGAGGGGGAAAAGGTACAGAGAATAAGAAGCATAAATGGTAGCTAGAAGATAGACAGGGGGAGGCTAAGAATAGTATAGGAAATGTAGAAGCCAAAGAACTTATATGTATGGCCCATGGACATGAACTAAAGAGGGGGAATGTGGGTGGGAAGGGGTATGTAAGGAGGAGGGGAATAAAGGGGGGGGATGGGACAACTGTAATAGCATAATCAATAAAATATATATTTTTTAAAAGAAGCAAAGTAGGTAAGGGGAGTGGGATCTGAGGTCTAGTGAAGCCAGAAACAGGAAGGTGTTGAGTGGCTGTGGAGAAAGATACAATCTCTATTTTTAAGGGCACCGGGGCTGGCAGGAAGAACATCAGACTCCCCTGATTGCCATCTGTTTCAGCCAGGATGGGCTAGATTATGCTGCAACAACAAACAATCCTGAAAACTCTCAAAACCCCTTTAATCCCCCTAAACTGCCCCCCAGAAAAAAGTTTATTTCTCTCTTAGTATCATGTGCAACTCAGGTCAGCAAGGGTTCTGCTCCAGTCCCTCAGAGGCAGATACTGATGGAAATGCTATCTCAACACGTGCTTCTCCAACAGCAGAGGCAGAGAGAATAAAACTCTGGAGGTTTTATGCCAGTAATTAAATGCTCATTAGCCAAAATTCATCCATGACTCCACCCACCCTTAAAAGAGCTAGAGACTGAGTCTTCCATGAATCCAGAAGAGGAACTGGATCTCAGTGACAACACCAACAACTCCCACACCCAGAAGCTTGATTCTCAGGCTTTGCAAAATACCTGCTTTTTTCCTATCAGCCCCTTCATTCTGGATACTCCTCCATTTCCTGATGGATGGATGACACACTCCGGGAGGTGAAGGCAGGAATGTAGGGCCTGGCTGTGTGTTGAGTGGAACTGGGAGGTTTCCTGTCTCCAGCAGAAGATCCAGGGACTCACAGCTGCTCCAACCTTGTCCAATCCCCTGGCACCTCCCCCCACCTACATACACACACATATATCAAACCAAAAATGAAACAGGAGCCAAATACGTTGGTTTTTATTGAACTCACCAGGCTCAAGGACAAATAAACAAAGAAAAAAGGACGAGGGATGGTAGCAGGAGGACAGAGCTGGGGAGAGACTCTGTGCACACCCAGGCCAGGGAGCCTGGCCCCGAAAGAACTACAACTAGAGGTCCACATAAGCTGAGCTCTAATTCTAACCTTCCCTTTAAAGATGCTGGGGTTAGAGGGGTCCACATGGCAGATCTTTCTTGTCCAGTTTCCAGGCTCTTCCCAAGGAGGAAGTTGGATTGGTTGGTTTCAGAGTTGGAGGAAAGTGGAAACAAAGAGGTAAGATAAGAGAAAGTTTGGGGATGGAAGGAGGGACTGGGAAGGGGAGTTTAGAGTCCCAAGCTGGGGATCCCAATGGGAGGAGGTAGATTTTGACAGGAGAGGGAAGTATGAGGCTGCCCAAAGTAAGGCAAGGGGTGATGGGGTTCCTTCCTTTTGGAGGATCTGTTGTGCGTTTGACTTTAGCCAGCCACTTCTCACCCTGAATACTGTTGTACTGGTCCCTCACAGCTCAGGGCCCACTTCATATGATGCTAGAACCGTCTTGGGTGGAAAACGTCCCCACCTGCAGAGAAGTTTCAGGCTGGTGGAGAACAGGGAGGGCGAAAGAGCCTGGAGGACAAGGAGAATCTGGCCTTACTCATGCTTGGGCCTGTCTTCCGGGGTGGTAGGAGGAGGGGATTAAATGGAGACGCTGTTCTCGATGAGGGGAGGGTCCAGGTAGGTATAGGGCAGCGCCAGGCCCTGGTTCCGCTCCCGGATGTCCCGTGAGATCTCGGCCAGGCGGCTCTGGAAGGCGGCGATGCTCCGCCGCGGGGCCTCCTCGGTGAAGTGCTCATCCGGGTAGGTGCCCAGGGGTCGCTGGGGGGAAATCAGGTGCGGGGGAAGGGTGATGTTCAGGGCAGGATGAATAATGAAGAACCGCATTTGCCAACAAATACAGTCAAGGTTGCTTCTAAGGGCATGAACTAGACACAGCTACTGTAAATGCACACCCTTCAAACTACAGTCCCAAACCACCACTCACTTAACCGCAACCCGCACAGAGGAGCCCGAACACCCACAGCTCACAGCCTGGGGCCGGAATGGGACCTGGGAGCCAGCCAGCCTAAGGTTAGTGCTCCCTCTGCTGGTAACCCTTTGCCGATTACCCTGAATCAGTTTCTGCCTGTGAAAATAGGTGGATTGGACTAGAAAATCTCTGAAGGTCCCTCACAGTGCCAGGTCCACTGTTCTGTGAACTAAAAGAACACAACCACATTCGTAATACAACGGAGAGCGAAGTGAACACGCTCCAGCAAACACGCCCTATTTATACACCTACTACCTCACAACTGAACAAAATTCACCCTTAAGGACAACCAGGCCGGAGATAACTTCGCAATCACCCAACATCAAGAAATTTTTGCCAACACAGTTGCCATCACCGTACATTGTCACACCGCACAGTATGGCCAACGACAATCACGAAACGTTGCGATGAACTTCAGTCCTGGTCATCCTGTGGCAGCTGGGGCTGCCCCTCTCCATGGCCACACCACACAACCAGCTCACCATCACAGCTGGTGGGGCCGGCCTCCTAAACAGCACACACTTCCCGCCCAATATAACCTTCGTACTATAAAACTGTTGCCAATAATACTCATGTTTTAAAATGCTTTGTCTCGTTTTATCGCACTGGTAAAGCATTCCAGAAAAGTGCTAAATATCATCAGCAACAGTGGGCTTTGTTTCCTTGTCCCTGACTGTAACAAGGAGACCTCTATTGTTATACCGTAAGGACAGTGTTTTGTCTTCTGAAATATACTTTTTATCAAAACTCCATAAGGGGGTTTCATTTTACACTGAGTTTTTATTAGCAATGGCTGTTCACTCTTACCAAATGCTTTTTTGACCTATATTGAGATGATTATATGGTGTGTTTCTTTACTGATGTAACAAATTATATTGTTAGATTTCATAAGGTTGAACCAACCTTTCATTCCTGTCATTCCTAGAATAAACTAGACTTCGTCATGGTGTATTATTGTTTCGTTACGTACTAGCGGCCTTTGTTGGCTGATGATATATTTTTAAGATTGTCGTAGCTAAGTGGAACAAGTTTATCATTTTATTTTCTTAATTACAGCTAGCATGTTGCAAGCACTTTGTGCGTACTCTCACGGTGGCACAGCAGCCCTGTTAGACAGGTGAGCTTGCCATTCCCACTTCACAGATAAAGACACTGAGGCCTGGGGTGGGGGGAGGCAGAAGAGGGCATGAGGGTGTGAGAGGTGATGGAAGGGGACTTGACTTGGGTGGTGAACACACGGTACAGTGTACGGAGGATGCATTGTGGAACTGAGCTCCTGAAACCTGTACAATTTTGTTAACCAGATTCACCCTAATAAATTCAGTAAAAAGGAAAAAAAGAAACTAAGGCTTGGAGATGCCCCATTCCATCCCCAGGGTCACATAGGTGGGAAGTGTAGATCTGGGACAGGAACCCTCTGGCTAAAACCCACCTCTCTTCTGAAGGGCCCCACCTTTGCCAGGTGTGGGTATCAGGGTCCCCAGTAAAGCAGACCCCAGTACAATGATTGGGGAAACTGTCACCTTTGTCTATACTTTCAAGCAATTTGAATAATTTAAGAATGACTTGTTCTTGAAGACTTGCTAGAACCTCCCTTTGTAAGGGCAGGGGTCAGGTCTTTTACAATCTTTCCCATTGATGTATGGTTTTTATCTCTTCTGTTAAGTTTTATTTAAGTTTTCCTAGAAAATCATTTCTTTCATCTAGATTTCCACACTTGTTTGCATAAAACTGTAAGTAGAATGTCCTTCTAATTTCTTCAGTCTTCTCTGTATTTGTGGCCATATGCCTTTCCCATTCCTAATGCTGTACATTTACGTTCTCTTTTTTTCTTGACTAGAATTGTCTCTGCTTTCTTTTACTGGTCTTTTCAAAGAATCAGTTTTATGTCTGATTTACCAAATGACATCTAATTTCTAAAACTCTAGTTTTTTACAAAGCAGAACACAGAAGTATGGCAGACTGGGTTCAAGCCTATTTACCAGCAGTGTGACCTTGGACAAATTGCTTAGTGTCTCTGAACCTCGGTTTTCTCCCCTGTAAAATGGAACTACCATTTCCTGAATAGTAATATGCGAGGCACTGCATGAAGTACTCTAAATATAGCCACTTATTTATTTTCCATTTAAAAATAGTGGACATATGGTATCTGATTTAATGACTAAGATGATAGAATCTCAAAAAGGGATAGCTGCTATTACTGTGATTGCTATCATTTCCCGGGTTCAACTTCCCACCGGCTCATGGGGAGGGATCCTTCATTGTCATCCTCTTGCTACTCATCCCTCTCCACTGCGATATTGTGATTTATAAGAAATATATATTTGGTCTTCCTCCCACTCCTGGCACAGAGCACCTAAAACCCTTATAATTTCACGACAGACTGTTACATGTATCTTTTGTTTTTCAAAATAAGCCTCTTTCAACCACGCCTTAGTTTATGTTAATGGGGTGACTTCTGGAAAGCACACTCACCTACCTGGTTGCCATGGGAATCAACCCTGTGACTAGAGAGTTGGAACTTTTAGTCCCACCCCCCAACTTCTGGAAAGGGAAGAGGGGCTGGGGGTTAAATTAATCCCCAATGACCAATAACTTAATCAATCATTCCTAGGTAATAAAGCCTTCATCAAATCCCTAAAATGCAGGTTTGGCGAACTTCCAGGTTGGTGCATGTGTGGAGGTGCTGGGAGGTGGCCTACCCCGAGAGAGCACACAAGGTGAGGTGTGTGGGTAGAGAGCAACCCTTCCCACACACCTCACCTTGTGCGTTTCTTCCACCTGGCAATTTCTGAGTTGTACCCTCTTATAATAAACCTGTACTCTAGAAACTATTTTCCTGAGTTCTGTGAGCTGATCCAGCACAAAATCAAACCTGAGGAGGGGGTTGTAGAAACCTCTGATTTATAGCTGGGTGGTCAGAAACACAGCCGACAACCTGAACTTTCATTTGGCAATTGGTGTCTGAAGGGGGGCAGCAGCAGTCTTGTGGGATAGAGCCCTTAACCTGCGGGACCTGACACTGTCTCCAGGTAGTGTCAGCACTGAGCCAAATTAGAGGGTACCCAGCCGGTGTCTGAGAATTGTTGGGGTGGGAGCAACCCCCATGCACTGGTAGCTAGAAGTATTGAGTGAGAGTATTGTGTTGAGAGTAGTAATAAAGTATTCTACGAGTAGATAAAAAAAAGAGTTTTTCCTTTATAATGACAGAAATAAATGCCTCGAAATCCTTGGGAGAGAGGACCAGAAAGGATCAGGGCCCAGGGATGAGTTTCTGGCAATCCCAGGCTATAGAATCGTAAGTCAGGACTTGTTAAGGAGATAAAATATCTGCACCAAATGGAGTCAGACATGAGAAATGAGGATATTCCTGTAATGTCAGAGAACTTGTGAACAAAACCAGGAGGGCAGAGGCATGACTGATAACCCTATGTGTACATGGAGATGATGGTAATCGGTGATCAAAGGGCTGCTCACCTCCTCCAGGCCTAGTAGCCTAAGTAGCACCTCCTCCCTGTTGCTCCTGCCTCCAAAATAGCCCCTCCCATCCATCGACAGAGCCACAGAAGCACTGTTTGCTAAAACTCAAATTTAACCATGTCATCTCAAGCTTAAATCTCTTCAGTGTCTCCCCATTGTCCTCTGAATGAATACTGTGCTCACACTGTACCATTTGTGATCCTTGAGACACAATGGACTCTTGCCTTCACTTCATTTCACTTGGTGTCATCCTTCACCTCTGCCTAGAAATTCACACTGCCCCTCCTTTGTCTCTCAAACTCCTACTGGTCTCACAGGTCCCACCTTAGATGTCACTTCCTCCAAGAAGCCTCCCTGGGTTCACCCACACTTGGTCAGGTTCCAAGAGTGCCCTGTCCTTACCTCTACCTCTGGACTGTAGCCAGCTCATGAGGACAGGGTTCACATCTACCCATCAGTGCCTGGCACATTGCAGGTATTCAAGAAGTACATGTTCAAATGGAGGAATTAGTACCTAAATAATACCTACAACACTATGGTACTCCTTTTCATTTATCTGTGTATCTCCTCAGCTAGATGATAGGATTCTTAAAGGCAGGAAGGTCTCACCCAACTTCACATGCCTGGTGCCCAACGGTGTGTTGACACATTGAGAGGTATCCAATAAATGTGTGTTGAATGTTTAGATGAATGGGTAAGTGGTTGATGGATGAATGGCTGATGGATGGAAGAATAAATGGTTTGTTGGATGGATGGATGGATTGGTAAAATGGTGAATTGGATAGACGTTGTATCCCAGCCACTATCTGGTATTTGCTTCAATGTATGTCTCTGGGGATTAACTATCATTTCCTGAAGAAACTGAAGAACCCAAAGCAGTTGAGCAGTGGACACAAATGCCAGCAGTCACCCCCTAAGTCCCCCTGGAATGGCCACCATCACCTCCAGTGCCTAGGCCCTGCAAACCCCCACCCCCCCAACCCCACCCCGTACACACACCTGGTCCTTGGGCTCTTGGCTGACCAACCAGAAGAGAAGAAGATTGTTACAGGTGACGTTCACTTCTGGGAGGGCCTCTAGGTAACTCTTCAGGGTGGTCATTCCCTTGGTCTGTGGTGGGGGCTGCTTCATGGATGATGGGGCATTAGGCATCCAGGCCCCAAAGTCATGCTGTGGAGACCCCCACCCCAGTTGAGTCAACTGGTCAGAGGGAGAGGACCAGCTCCTTTATCATTATCCCTGATCCTGCCCTCTACCATCCCGGGTCTTGCAGCTGAGAAATGAGGATTGTGGGAAGGGAAGAGAGGGAGGGGTAGAGAATAGGAATTTCTAGCAGTGCAGCAGGAGCCTGGCTCAGCCCTGTTACTCCCTTCCCAATGTTCCAGGACAGGGTGGAATGAATCACCAAGGAAGGAGGAGGACCCAGAGAGGAGGTAACCCTAGAAATAGACCTTGGGCTGGCACATCAAACAGAGTAACCTGATACTCCACTTGGCTTCATCCTAACCATGACAGGAGTCCGTAAGTTCTACTCCTTGTGCAATACCAACTCAAGCCACCATTGCAACCTTAGACTCAGCTCCACCCCAGTCATCATCTGACGCCAGTCCTTCCCTCCACCCAGTCACCACTCCTACCCCAACCCTAATGATAAACCCACCCCAAACCTGACCCACGCATGCTCTCAGCCCAAGCTCCAACTTCCTGTGCATTGCTGAGCCTAACCTTTCCTGGCCCAGTGCCCCTCTGGCCTGCTCCCTGCAGCCTCACCTGCCCACTGTTGACAGCAGCGTGTTGGGCAGAACAGTTGAAGATGATTGCTGTGAGGAACTTCACCAGCTCTTTTGGGGTGCACAGCCGGCATGGGAAGCCTGGGTATGGGAGGAAGGGAAGAGGGTATGGAGGCGACTAGATTCCTAGGGACAGCTCAGGGCTGGGGCTCAGCACAGGGGGAGAGTAAGGAGGTGAGGGCTGAACATTTGGCTACCACTGTCTTTAGACTAAGATTAGGGTTGGGCTAGGTTAGGATGGTCATCACCATGGTTAGTGGTCTCTGAAAAAGGTCAGGGGAGGAGCTGGGTGCTGGGGTCAGACCAGCAATTGCCCACCTGGCAGAGCTCACAGCCCAGCAGCCAGGTCTCAAACAGCCACCGTGGCACTCCTGTCCACAGCCCATGTTAGCACTTAATGACTTAAGTCTAACTAGTTCACTGTTGTCCAAGCAAGCAGGTCATCTGCTACTGGGTTTAGTCGCAGGGACAGATGACCAGATTGTGCTACTCATAAGCTCACAGTGGTGGAAGCAGAAGGAAGCTCTCAGGCCAGGGCTTGGCTCTTTGAAGAGAGGGCAGGCAGGTAAAGGACTGAGGCTGTGCTGGCAGGGAAGAGAAGGAGGCTTCCTGAGTAAGAATGGATAAGCTTTGAATGGAAAGATGACAGAGGAAGCATTTCAGCCCTTGGCCCTCTCCTCTCTGCACCTGGTCTCCTCCAAGTCCATAGTTTAACCGCCTCCCATGGGCTGACAACTCCTAAGTTCACATCTCTGGCTGACTCCCAGCAGCCCCTGAACTCTAGGCTCAACAGTAGGCTTAAATCTGCAGCTGCTACCTGTCAGCTCCGCCTGAGTTATCTACAAGCCATCTCAGACTTAACATCTGAAAAACCTAATGCTTGACTGCCTACTCTACACACTCCCCAAACCTGTCCTTCCCACAGTTGTCCCATTTTGATAGTCTTTATCCTGTGCGCTCACTGCTCTTATCTCATACCCCACGTACCAGCAAACACTTCCAGAAGCCAGTTTTGTCTCATCACCTGTCTCCACCACTATCCCGTGCCCAGCATCTCACTCCAGGGTGAATCTGACTGCTTCCACCATTACCCTGACAGCTAGAGGAAGTGATCCTTTACAATCATAAATTCAATTCTGTCACTACTTGCTAGAACCCTCTACGGGCTTCCCCTCCCTCCTACCTCACCGTGGTCCTACTTGATCTGGCTCTGGCTTATTCTCTGACTTCGTTTCCTTCCTGACTTTTCTCTCCCTCCCTTACTCTATTCCAGCCACACAGGCCTCCCTCCTATTCTTCAAACCTGCCAGCACGCTCCCACCTCAGAAGGCCTTGCACTCCCACCTCTGCCTGCGCCCTTTAAGCCCAGCTACCCACAGAACTAGCTCTCTCATTTCCTTCACGTCTCTACTCAAACATCACCCCCTCAGGGAGGCCTTCCCTGACCACCTATCTGAAATTATCCCCCCACCTCAACACACTAGTGATTTCTGATGCTGTTTTGTTCTTCTTAGCATTCATAACCACCTACCATACTTGTTTGTTTTTTATCTGTGTCTCCCTGCACAAATGTTAAGCTCCATGAAGGCTGGGATTTTTGTCTGTCATATTCATTGCTGAACCCCAGCACCTAGAACAATACTTAGTACATGTTAAAAAAGCCCAGATGACTGGTTGAATGGAGTGAATTCATGAGAGGGTAAGAAGCCGGAGTGGGAAGAAATGGGGCATAAGCAAGGTGGAGGGTCAGGGAGGGTGCTCACTGGGGGTGAGGCTGCAGCAGTGTGCCAGGCCAGGTTTCTGGGCACCATTTCAGAGGCTCACCAGGGTGGCGCCACACAGGCTTGGCAGGCAAGCATGTAAAGGTTGAGAAGCAGCTGCCACAATGCAGGAATAGCGTGAGGACTGGGATTAGGGTGATGACAGCAGGAGATTATTGGGACAATAGGGTTTGCCACACACCAGGACTTAGGGGAAGAGGAAGGCAGAGGGGAGCATGAGGCAAAGATGGCTCCAAGGCTCGGAGTCAGGATGACTGGAGGGTCACTGATGCAGCAGGGCAAACAGAGAGGTTTCAAGGAAGGAGTGGGTATCTGCCCGGGAGTGTGTGAGAAATTTCCAAATGTTCTATTCCTGACTGATATTCTAACCTTGAGGGCTGAAAATAAAAAAGGAAAGCAGTCAGATTGTCTATGGGAATTTTTCTGTAACTCATATTAGGTTTTTTTTCCCCCTTGAAATATGGAGCAAAAGGCATAATGCCTGAGGTTAATGAATGAGTGTTTTACCTTAAAACAAATGAATCTAGGATAAGTTTATACTGGTCAGGAAAGATGTTTGTCAGTCTGAAGAATGTTCCGGTGTATTAAATTAGAGGCAAGCTTCATTACGTAAGATAGGAGAGTGGAGCCAACAGTAATTATACCCCCTTCTGGGTCTTAAATTTAAGAAGCAGACCACCCCAAAGAGAAACGCCTTCAGGAAGAAGAGCAATTGAAATCGCGGCTGCTCATGATTAACAGTAGGCTTGCAAAGCTCAGGGAGGGGTCATCCTTTAAAAGATCCAAAAGCATTCTGTCTGTCACCACCTTTACTCAGAAATCACTCTAGCCATCACTAATTGTGGGACAACTGGACATTATGTGCCTCCCAAGATGATGCAACGCGGAGACCACAGCATGCCCTGAGAAATATTCTTGTTTGAGGCCGAAGATGGCTCCTATTGCATGATGCAACACGTCCATACAACTCAGCAGGCGGAAGTGAATGGATGGGTTCAGGCTCATGTAAAGGTCTAGAAGGGACCAGAGGAGCACAGGGCAGTGGTTGAAAGCAATGGCTTTGCAGATAATGGGATTTGGCCCTGGATCCTGCCTCTACCACTTACTGTATAACTTCTCTGTGCCTATTCCTCGTCTATTCAGTGGGGCTAATACGAGGGTGTCCTTCAAACTCTGATCAGTAAATAGGAACTGATTAATGGTGAGGCCGGGGAGAGCACTGCGTCATTGGGAGCCTGTGGTTAAGGGATGGAGAAGAGATACCTGAGCTTTCCCGGCTCAGGAACGCCTGAGCAAAAATCTCGCTGACCCAGGCCTGCAGCTCCGAATCCTGTTGCACAGACGCATCACTGGGATAATAGTAGCCCACGATTTCTGAGACAAAGCTGAAGGAAAGAGATGCCCATGCTATTGCAATGACCTTGGGCTCAGGCCTGACCAGAAAACTATGGTCCAGTGCTGCTCAGGCTAGGGGTAGCCAGCTGGTCTGAGTCCACTGACAGCCCATGGAAGATCCCCAGATGCAGTTGGAACCTGAGTGCCCAGACTTCCCTCAAGTCTCCCCGTCCCCACTCCTGAGTCATGGGTGCTCTGGGCCTCCTGCCTGCACAGGGGGCTGGAGGAGGGTACACAGAGGACAGCCAGACTTATGGCTCATCCTCTCCCCGCTCAGCACCCAAGAGAAAGGAAGAGCTGCCTGCCTGGAGGCTCAAGGCTACACCTAGCTGTTTCACCTTCTCTGGACACCGTCCTTCCCTTCTCCACTGTGCTCACACACAGCCCAACCTCTCCCCAGCCTAAAGCTATCTGCCATTTCATAGGGGACCCCAACCCTAACTCTCAACCTTGGGAGTGCCCCACGCTGAGAACACCTGGAAGGAAACCCCACCACCAAGCGCCCCAGCCTACATCAACACAGAGGTCCACACTGCCCCTGGACCAGGAGGGCCTTGCAGGGCCAGACTGGCTTCAGGGTCCCAGGCCCACACCTCTCAATGGCGGCCCAGATCTTCAGACCATCATCTCGATAATGGTAGTTAGGGATAGCCAAAACACCTCGGGCCCGCAGGCTGTCCGGAAGGCAGAAATTGGTGTAGGTGAAGTGGGCCAGGCCAGTGCTCATGAGGTAGAGGAGACCTTGCCTCCCGATCGAGGTGACCTGAGGACACATCACAGCTCAGCTCCTGGGCCCTCCCAACCTCCACCCTGCTGCATGGGGACCAGCCGGGGCTAGTGACTCAGCAGAGGGGATTTTTTAGTTAATCAAGCAGTCCAAGATCACAGATCAAAATCACCCATTGGGATTTGAAGTGGGTTGCCAAGGTTGTGACCCTACTATGTGCATAGGAGGTAACCCTTAGGTATTTGGTAACTAAATGAATGAGCTGATGCTAGGGAGTCAGGGAGGCAAAGCAGGGCTTGGCCCAGGGTCAGCGAGGGGTTGTGCTTAGGCTGGGGGTACCCTACCCACCTCAAGGAGCTTTTGAACTTGGCCTGAGGGGTGGGACCCGTGGGTGAGATGGGCAGGCAGAGACAAGGTTTGTGGGCGGTGCAAGTAGGAGACTGGGGGCAGGGGCGGGTCTTGGGAAAAGGGGCTGGCGGGAACTGCGGGATGAGATTGGAGGCCAAACTGGTTTGTAGGTCGAGCAAAGTACCCTTCGGAGTGGGGCCTCAGAGACGGAGTAGGCGGGGGTCGGGGAAGCCGCACCTTGTCTATCAGGCCCTCAGGGTTGAGCAGCGTGGCGCGGGCGATGGTGTTCACCTGCAGCGTGTACCGAGTATGGGGAAGCAGGAGCTACGAGTGGGATGAGGTCACAGGAGCCGAAGGTCAGGGCCCCGCCCTGGCCCCGCCGCCTCTCGCCCCACCAGGGTGTCTCACCGACCTTGTAGACAGGATGACAAAGCGGCAGCTGACGCAGCGTGGCCATGGCGAAGGCCTCGCACAGCAAATGCGTGCACAAGAAGTGCGTGTTGTTCTCGTGCACAAGGAACTCGGAGTTGCGCACCCACGTCTTGGCCAGCAGCCAGTCCCAGTCCGAGTCAGTGGGCAGAAAGATGGGGCTGTCGGGCCCTGGGGTCTGGCTGAGCTGCGTCCAAGAATAATAAGGGGGTGAGACTCAAGACTGCTACTGTGCACCTTGAAGCCCCACCCCCAAAAGCCCCGCCCCAGGCTCACCTGGATGGCCAAGGGCATTAGCGCCCCCTGGGGGTTGAGCCACAGCAGGCAGAGAGGGGCAGCCAAGTACTGCTGGCGGCCGTTGAGGCACTGGACGGGGATATCCGCTAGGATCCAGTAGTCGGCTAGGAAGATGTTCCCTCTCTGCGGAAGGCGCACAGAGCCTCAGAGTACACTTCCCACCCGAGCTCCACTTTTCTCCCTGTTTTCTGCCCATTTCCACCTCAGCTCTGGCCTCGGTAATACTTGGTATCTGCACTCATGGTCAAATGTCGGGTGCCCCACCCTTCCCAGAACGTTCGGAATGAGGTCCAGCAGAATACCTCCTTGTGCGACCTCTCACCTGGCTTCCCAGCTTGGACAAACCTTCATCCTCTCCCCTTCTGCCCATACCTGGTCTTTCCTACTCTCAACGCAGATGACCTCAGTGTATCCAAGAAAAACAAAATCACCAAACACATCTCCAGCCTTCTGGAGGATCCCTGAGGACTTGACTACTTCCGAGAAACTGGATCATCATCTTCTCTCACACCCTCACAGCTCCTAGTTCTGCATGATTGTACCTGCTGTATCTAGCGGCACTGCCTTTGGTCTGTCCTAAAAGAATCTTTGGGCATCAGCACTTAGGATCTTAGAGGCCTAGAATGGAGGGAGAGCCTCCTCCAAACTGTCCTGTTCATTCATACCACTTCAGTGAGTCCTGAACATTCACATCACTGCGCCAGACCCCATGTCAGGCCTTAAGCCATCCCCAGCCCCATCTGGCCCTCACCCACATCTACTCTACTTAAAAGGTGCAGGGCCAGGCTACCCAGAGGATGAGGCCTGCAGGCTGGATGCAGCCCTGGCCATCCCATCCTACCCTTCACACCATCTTTTCTCCATAATGGCAACTCACCCACCTCTAGCTCTGTCTGCAGACAGGTGCCAGGTCCCAGCAAGGGGGCCACCATGTCATTGGTGACAGGCAGCTTGCTGGGCAAGCTGGAGAGGCAATGGAGCATGACAGGATTGACGCCATTCAGGTACTGGTACCCGAAGAAGTGGTCCTCACACCAGTGCTCTGTGACGTACTCTAGAGGGTGAGAGGGGGAGGGACTGGTTGGTCTGGAAACTGCTTCCCCAGATCTTGCTCCTGCCCAGCCCTTTGCTCATCACTTTGGTTTAGGATTTCACAGCAACCCTACAAAGTAAGTGAATTACATCCTCATTTAACACTGGACACTGAGAGACAAAGAGGTGGCGTGAATTGCTTAGTTGAGTGGCATAACAGGGCTTTGAACCTAAGTCTGGCCCCAAAGCCCAGAACACTTGGCGGTGGGGGTAGAGGAAGAGAGGTGAGTGCTCCTGAGCAGGGTCAGGGCTCCCTAAGTGACTCTTGACCCTTTCCCAGGCAAGCAGAGTATCTCTCGTCCTTACTCCCCTATCCTTGTCCCCTCCCAGAGGAAGGGGAGATGAGTGGGTTCCTGAGGGGGGTCTTTGAGATTGCCACCAGCGGAAACCAGAAGCCCCTCCCACTGGAATCCAACAGTCTGTGTGAGAGTGCTGGGGGAGGGAGCTCTCCCAGGATGAGCAGAGGGGTCTGAGCATGGGATAAGCTAAAGGATGGACACCTCCTGCTTGGCTCTGCATACCTGAAGTGAAGGTCTTGCGGCACCAGAATACATTCCGGATGTCATCCAACTTCTTCCAGGAGCCCTTTCGGTCCAGCAGCCCTCGAAACTTCATGCCCAAGGACCTGAGGGGGAGGAGAAGTGAAGGTCAGGTCTGGGGCTTCCAGGAGCACTGCGTCCCCAGCCTAGAGGTCTGGAGGGAACTGACAAGGTCAGTGGGTTTGCCCAGGACCCACCCACTCTCCCCTCACATCTCCTCCCCTGGCTCAAAGCCTGCTTCAGTCCCACCTGCCCCCCCAGGAGCCACCTCCTGCCCCCACACCCCCAGATCCCTGCCTCCTCTAGACACCAGAATATCTACTGTACCCCCCCAGCCATGTCACACTTAGAACTTCAGCTGTCACCTTGAGCTGCTAATGACCCTTCCAATTGCTAATTCACTGTGTTGCACGTCTCCCTAGTGATACTGAGTTATTCTCAGCCAAGATTATATCCGAATACAAGCATCTATTGAGAGATTATTTTGTGCTGGGTGTTACTTCATTAAATTTTCTCCCAAACCTATGAGGTAGTTATGTATATTATTGTCATTTTATAAGTGAGGGAACTATTTAGAGGCTAAGTGAAAATCAAGTTCACACAGCTAGAAAGCATTGGTTCTGGGAATTGAAACAGAGGTGGTCTGACCACCTCCTTAAAGCATAAGAGCCAGGCCTCTCTGTTCTACTCAACGTGGCCCCAGCAGTTCCTGGGGCCATGCTATGCACAGTTAATTGTATTGGCTTGAGGAATAAAAAAAGAATGGATGAATAAGGAGCAAAGAGGAAGCGATGGGGAGATAGAGAATGGAGGAATCTAAAGAGAGAGAGAGAGAAGACTGGGGAGCCCAGAGAGAGGAGACTGGGGGCCACCGAGAGGAAAGACTGAGACAGGGAGAGGGGAGACTATGGGACAAAGGGAGGGAAGACTGGAGGCAGAAAGAAGGGAAAGTGAAGCAGAGATGTGGCTGTACATCAAAGGGGCAGAGGCAGATGGGAGAGTGAGCAGGAGCGCAGAGCAGGCAGTTGCCTCACGGAGGGATGGCGTTGAAGATCAGCGAGGTCGTCTTGGTGGCCGAGTATCTAATATTGGGCTCCATGTGCAGCAAAGATGGGATGTCAACTTTCATGGGGAAGAAAGGCAGGTACCTATTCCCACTGCTGGGAGCAGGGGGTGGGGAGGGTGGGAAGGTAGTGGGGCAGAAGAACAGAGAACAGTCAGAAAGATCTGCGGCTCACTTCCTTAATTCTTTCCCTTTTCCTCCCCCCAGACTTCCTAGGCCTCCTCTCACTCTGGGCTTTTCCCCTGCCCTCTCTCATCAGGCCTGAAACCACCTCCTCCTCTCTGCCAGACCCCTGGGCCCTCCCTGCCTATTCCACTCCTGACATGTGGATTAATTGCACTTATCATAGTTCCCAACTTCTCTTTCCAGGCTGCCTGGGTTCTAGCCTCCCAACAGACCCTTCACTTCACACCCCTCCACCTTCTTCCCAAAGCCTGAGTCCTCCCTCACCTGTCATCCTGGTCTGCGCAAGGTGTTGTCCTGGTCAAGGCAAATTTCTTGTCTGACTCCATCTGCTCAAAGCTGCTGACGTCCACAATGCCAGGGAAGCCAGGGGCATAGACTTTCCAGCTTCCAGGGGAGTAAGGTAGAGGTGGTAGGTCAGACTTAGGGTACACAGAAACTTTAGCTTTTAAAGACACGCCTTGAAATTAAAACTCCAAAAAAACTCCCACTTTCTGGGTAGGTGACATAAAATTGGGATTTTCTCCCTGAGGCATTGGGCTTCAGATCAGGGTAGAATTTGAGGATGACGTGAATGTCCAGTTTGCTTTAGGGTCAGGTTTGTACTGAGATCAAGATCATGGACAGTTTGGGAGTGATGCTAAGGAGGGTTGAGTCTGAGGATGGGCTGAGATTTGTCAATACGAGGGTCACATCAACGATGGCTGGGGCTGAGTGTGGATTCATTGATGGTATTGACACAATTATTGGTCCTGGTGTTCTGAGTCTGGACTCAAGGTCAGTATTAGGTTGAGTTTAGGTTTAAATAATGGTCCTGATTGGAGTTAGGTCCCCAAGATGGGAACTGAGGTCAGAGTTAGTAAAGTGATTAAGTCTGAGGTCAGAATAAAGATGGGGAAAGAAGTCAAATTAGGTCACCCTCACCGGTAGCATTCCTGTCGGGCCTGGAGCTCCCGTTTCCTGTGGTCCAGAAGGATTGGAAGGGAGTCTTGACAAATAGTTCTCGCTGTGTGAAATGAAAATTACTCATCGTTTAAGGGGTTTTTTTTGAAACAACAGCTCTCCAGCAAAGCTTGCCTGAACCCCTTAACCCTTGTACCCAATCCCTCAGTGACAAAGATACCCCATGTTCATCAGTAGAAGGGATTCAGGCAGGACAACCCCTGAATTATAACAATCTTTCATATTGTGTACATGTTTGTCTCCTTCCTAAGACTAACTCTTTCTGGCAGAAGTCAGATTGTATTCACTTTTTGTATTCTCAGCATCTAGCACGATGCCTAGCACAGTGTTCACAGTATGCACACAGTACATGAAATGAACATATGTATGTTTTATGAGGTGATGAATGGATTGTTATGATGATAGATGGGGGTTCAGAGTGAGATCTATGAAGAACTCACTATGGGCCAAGGGGTAATGTTCATTCACCTTACCTTGATCTAGAACACCATCTCTCATCCCTA
Source organism: Macrotus californicus (assembly GCA_007922815.1). Lineage (NCBI taxonomy): Eukaryota > Metazoa > Chordata > Mammalia > Chiroptera > Phyllostomidae > Macrotus > Macrotus californicus. The sequence continues at coordinate 17,360 of VMDR010001217.1, forward strand.
AGACTCATCTCAAACCATAGACTAGTCCTAGTCTTGCCTTTCCAGATCACACAACTTAGGAGGTATGGGGGTCCAGAGGCCGAAGAAGCCAGAGCCCAGCATTCTTGAAAGGCCACCTAAATTCAAGAAGGAATCCTAATAGTACCTCACGGGGACTTTATCCACACTGGAAAAGCCAGTAGTAGTTGACAGAGCCTTTTCAACTAAATTCTCTCAACATTCAGGGCTTCTCCACCTGTTGAAATCCACTCAACCTGCAGGTTAGTTCCTTTCTGGGCTCCGGAGGAATTCCTTTTGGGAACCTGCAGAGGGAGTCAGCAGAAAGCAAACTGCGACCTGTGTGTCTTTGTGTCTGTGCTGGATGGTGTGAGTGGACCTGAGTATGTGGCTAGTCTATGTGTGTCTCCAGAGGGGTAAATACTGTCTAGGAAGCCCCTACCTTTCAGGGCTTTAGAGGTTCACTTTTTCCCCCCAAGAAACATCTACTTTGGAGCTCTGAACTTGTTACACTAACCCCAACCCTGTTTCCTACACCCTGGGCTCTGGGAGACCATGCCTCTAATCCCAACAGATGCCTTCTGCAGTACAGGCCAGCCCCTGCCTCTGGCCCACCTGTTCCTGGTCGCAGCTCTATAGTGCAGTAGCCCTCAATCCACTGATAGCAGGGAAAGTGGGAAAGGGTGCCATCGGGGGCAGTGACACAGATGTGGCTGCAATACCAGGAGTCCTTGGGGAAGAAAGCATAGCGCTCCTTGTGTAGACGCAGCAGCAAGAGCTCACCCAGCTCTGCTGAGCAGCACACCTTGTACTTCTGCACCTGAGGGGGCCAAGAGAGGGAGCAGGTGAGAAGCTGTATAACCGCCAGAGCTGTCCTTGCACCTTGCAAGGTACGGCTATACCTACACCTTTTCTGGAATAGAAACCTGAGCTGCTGCTAACTCATGTGATGCTTTTGTATGAATTCAAAAACAGCATCCCTTCGCAAGGCAGAAGCAACCACAGCTACCACCACAGGCAAGGGTGGGTTCTGGATTTCACTAGCCCCTTTGGCGGCTGACTTCTCCCCGGGACCCATCAGCAAACAATCCTTGGGCCTGGCAGAGACAGGCAGATTCCTCTAGAGAAGATGAAACCCAGACCATGGGAGTTCAAGCGACTTGCCCAAAGCCCATCTTTAGTTATGAAAGGAGGAGCTAGGAAGCCAGGGGAATTCTTCTGACCCTCTTGCCCAGGGCTCCTTCACAGTCCTGTCTGCGTGGGATTTATTATCCCCAGAAAAGACAGGAACCAGACAGAACCAGGAATGGTGAGGAGGTCAGGTCCGGCGTTCCGAGTTCTGCAGGATTTGATGAGCCCTGAGGGAAAATGTTCCCCTCCCTCGGGGTCCCCCAGCTGCCCTGCCCCTCAGGGGTCGCTCCTCCCTCTCTCCTCTGTACTCACCGATCCAGGGGCAAAGTCCCTGCCCATGCGATCCAGTAGCTGCTTGGGGCTCTCACCACACATGCCCACCAGAGTGACAGAGATGTTGTCCAGTGTGCCTGCCCCCAAGTAAGCACCAGTGGTCACTCGCACTCGGTACACGGCCATGAAGAGAGGGAAGGAGGAATGCCCCCGACAAGATTAGCCCCAGCAGCAGGTGGCCTGGAGGTGAGCAGCAGTCGGGGCAGAACTGGATTGTTGGGATGCTGAGCTGCTGGAGGGGAGCTCTGAGGTGGGAGATGTGGGGGCAGGCCAGGACTCTGAGAAAAGACTCAGCTCTTTCTGAGATGCTCTCTCTCCAGAAACTCCTGGCCTCTGCCCTTGCTCCCTCTGGGCTCCCTCTCTCCACCCACACTTGCACCCTAATAGTTGTTTGCTTGCCTCTGGCACAGCCGGTCCCTCTGGTTGACAGAACAGGGCGGCTCACCCAGATGGATATCAGGAGCTCGAGCCCGATTGGGAAGGGAGGGACCAAATGCTGAAAAAGAGACAGGGAGTAAGTGACGTCTGTGCGATTAGAACATTGCCGTCCTCCTGGTCAGGAGCCCTACAGATGCTCTGGGACCCTTGTCCGTCCCTCCACACCCAAATTCCCCAACAAGACCCTTTCCTCTTCTCTCTCAACCACAACTAGGGACAGAGCACCCACATTCCTACTTGTGAATCATCCATGTGAATCACTATACACAAGTGAGACACATCGCCATAAACCACACGTGACTACAGCCACACGCAGGTGAATCTCAAGCATTCCTGCACACCGCATGGGGGTCAGAAACAACTCTCCTGTCACCCACACACACTCCGCACCACCATCCCACGCCCAGCTGTCTGTGCCCCGCGTCTTTGGCACGCCAGATATCAATCTCTCCTTAGGAATGGGGCCCGTCGGTGTACCGAGGTGCACTTCGGGTGCAAAGCATCTGAAAGTCCCATGTGTCATTCTCTGCTCCCGGCCCGCCCTCGAACCTTCTGGACGGGAGCGAGGGTGCCGCGGTGCCTAGAATTTAGGTCTTTCAGATTACAGAGAAACCATTTCGGGAGAGAAGCCAGCAGCCGGCAGCGACCCCGCGCGGCCAGTCTCGGCAACTGCACCATCCCAGCCTTTGCAGCGCTCCAGCCTTAGCAAATCAAACTCCGTGGGAACTGTACTCGAGAGAGGCTTGGTAAGAAGCGCGATCAGCAGTCGTCCGGCTACTCTAGCTTCCTTAGGGTCTGTGCCAAAATCCTCTGAATATATACATAAATTACACCTCAGTTTTGCGAGCACAAACTTTTGCAAGTAAAATACTATTAAAGGTAGCGAAGCAACAACCGAAGCAAGCGAGCCCGGATAGCTCAGTCGGTAGAGCATCAGACTTTTAATCTGAGGGTCCAGGGTTCAAGTCCCTGTTCGGGCGTTCGATTCCTTTTTTTTTTTTCTACCTAAACAGCATCACTCCTTTTTTCAGTACAATTAATATTTGTGTTCCTTTGAACAAAACAAAGTATAAGAATAACGAAGATACTATAACTTAATTCTAAAAGGGAGCGGTGGCCGGACAGCCTCCATCACGGACATCAGTCATACACAACCTATCAAGCTAGCGAGGGTCACCAAGGTGCTGGGCAGAACCGGCCCCCCAGGGACAGTGCAAGCCCGTATGTGTGAAATTCATGGACGACGAGAGTCGCTCGATCATCCTCAGCGTGAAAGGCCCCGTGAGCTAGGGCCTCACCCTATTGGAGTCACGCGAGGCTGCGAGGCTGCGCTGGATTTGTGTCTGGGTCTTGGATGTCTGGGTGGATTACCTTACCCATTGGGATAATATTTGAATGTTAACAAGAGTTTTTATTGTCTGTAAAAAAAAAAAAAAAGTGCTATTAAGTGAGTCAGGGTTTTAGTTTTCTTTAGGTAGAACGAATAACGGGAAGGAAAGTAGAGGTGTTTTAGAGTATTACATATGGGAGTCATAGATGCTAATTTACATCTTATAGTAGCTGTATTAAAAAGAGTAAGAAGTTTCACCTAGATGTATAAACACTAAACATGTGCAGTTTTTTGTATGTCAATTATACCTCAATAAGGTTAAAAATAAAATAATAATAATTATAATAATAGAAGAAGAAAAAAAAACTGTGGAGGTAGCAGGAGTACGTGGGAGTTCTCTGTACTTAGCCTTCAAAATTTCTGGAAACCTAAAACGGCTGTAAGAAATAAAATCTGCTATTAAAAAAGAGTAAAAAATAACAGTTGAAATTTATTTTAATAACATTTTATTTAACCCAAAATATCCAAAATCTTAGCATTTTAACATATAATCGACATTTTTATATTCATGAAATTATAACAATTTTTTATGCTGTCTTCTAAGTACAGTTTCTATTTCATACTTACAATACTCTCAATTTCGTATTTCAGATGTTCCATAGCGGCTTCTACCTTATCCGACAGCTGTTTTTATATTGTTTTGTCTTCTACAAAAGACAGTATAGAAGGTAAGTAGAACAGGGAGTTGACTAATATATAAACATTCAGAAAGAGCGACGAGCGAGCAGGTTCCATGGTGTAATGGTTAGCACTCTGGACTCTGAATCCAGCGATCCGAGTTCAAATCTCGGTGGAACCTTACACTTTGTTTTCGCTAATTACCAATGTGTCCCTTTATTACTTTTGTATATGAGGTGCTTTTATGATCTGAGATGATCTAAAAAGAAAACTACAACCCGGTGAGCTTTTCGTAGTGGGTAGCTGGGTTCTCTAGCACACCGTGGGGAAAACGCACAACAAATCACTTAAATTTGTGTATGAACAAGTGTAGCGCTTATTCTGCGAATTGAGAATGTTATTTGAGGACATAATAAAGTGGAGATAAACTATGAAGTAATGAGGGTTTCTTTAGCAGTATCCATCACCGTTATGGTTTGGGGCTGGGATGCAGACCTAGGTAAAATTATGTCTGGAGTACCAGAGCGGGAAGACAGTGGTGAGACCTTTACCAGGAGTCCTCATAAAATTGAGGAAGACCCCACGAGGGCTTGTATGATTTTACGTGGAGCATAAACCACGAGAAAAACTGTAACATGGCAGCGGTGGGATTCGAACCCACGCCTCCGAAGAGACTGGAGCCTAAATCCAGCGCCTTAGACCGCTCGGCCACGCTACCTACGTGAAGTGAAGGTCTCTCCGTAGTCCTCCTAAGAGACTGTAGAGAACTAAGCTAGAGACAGTTGTTCTTAATTAACCGGGTTTTTTTGGAAATAATTTAGATTCAGAACTACGAAGCTGCAGATGGCAAAGTAGGTAGACCAAAGGAAACAGAGACACAGAAATTTACAACGAAATGAGTTTATTTGGATGGGTGGGGCCACATCTGGGAGTGGGGTGCACCTGGGCTGGAAGCATCCCCCAAGCAGGCAGCCGAAGCTCTGTACTCGCCCCCTCGCTCATATTTGGTTACTCTCTTTTTTTCTTCCACCCTTGTGCGCCCGCATTCCCACCTGGCTCACCTGCTTTTCGCCCGCTACCTCTCCCAGGCAGGCCTCCGAAGTCCAAACCGCGCGGTTTCTGCCACCCTCCCCCTCCCCCACGCTATTACCCGTAAGCCGTCAGACGCGAAGGCCTGACAGTGGGCTCTGTGGCGCAATGGATAGCGCATTGGACTTCTAGTGATGAAATGAGCGATTCAAAGGTTGTGGGTTCGAATCCCACCAGAGTCGATTTTATTCAACTTTTTTCTTTTTTCTATTATCCGGTCTTTTTCGTAAAGGTCCCCCATCCCTCCTCCCGCTACCCTATCTATGTGTTTTCCACGTTTTCAGCTCCAACCTCAGTCTTCGCTCTGCTCTCTTCTTTACTTACCTGTCTGCCCCGGGCCTTGGGCCATGGAGAGCAAGACTGGGGTGGGGAGGGGGGGGAGACAAAAGGGGAGGGAAAGTGGGCATGGACGCCGAGATAAAGGCAGGCCCCTGGCTCTGGGACACACGGGGGTTTAATAACCACTTTATTCCATGCACTAGGGACTCGAGAAGGGACTGGGGCTGGGCTAGGGGCAGAGAAGGTACAATCCTAGACACGGGGGAGGCGGGGTAGGGGAAAGGGACAGGAACCAGGGAAATATATATTTATATAGAACTCTAATATAGACCACATCTCACCCGCGCGCTGCGCCCGCGCGCCCCGCCGCCCTCCCCGATACCTCCTCACCCCGACGCCCGGGTCCCTCTGCTGCCCTTAGGCTGGAGTCTCTACCCTACCCCCAGCCCCACCCCCCACCCCCCAAAGCTTAGGGCCAAGGTCTCCAGAAAGCGGGCGGCGGGGGCGGCGGGGCCTTGGGCGCCCCATCTTGTCTGTGAGGCGGCGGAGGAGGCGGCAGCAGTCCGGTGAGGGGCGCCGGCTCGCCGGAATCCCCGGCGCGGGGGGAGCAAGGGGACGGGGACCAGGCACAGCGAGGGCTAGAGGAGCCCTCGTGCACTGGGGGGCGCTGGTGCAGCGCTGGGCCGGGCGCCGGGGCGGCGGGGTCCAGCGGTGGGCGCGCCGCGTGGGGCCTCGGATCTACGGGTTCCGGCCGGGGCGGCTTGGGGCGCAGGTAGACGTGCAGCGCGGAGAAGAGCTGGGCACGGGCTGCCGGGCTGGCGTCGTGCGCGAAGGCCGCCAAGCGAAGCAGGCACTCGCGGAAACCGGACAAGTAGCAGCTGGCGAGCGCCTCGGCGTCCTGGGCTGGGGACCGGGGGACCCCTGGAGCCGCGGCGGTAGGTGCGGCGGATGGGAGGACGGGCAGTCAGGGCAGGGGCCCAGCAGGGGTAAGAGGAGGGGCGGGGCGCAGAGGTACCAAGGCCGGACAGGCGCACAGAGACAGGAAACCAGATGGACGGACAGAGGGAGAAAATGAGGGAGACACAGAGACAGACACGCGCGGGTGTTATTAACCTCGCCTCAGAGTAAACTCTGCCACTCCCCAAGCCCACCATCCACGGCAAATTCTGCCCCATCTACCCCGGCCCAGACCTCAGTGAATCCCCCCTCCCTCCCTCCGCTGCCCCACCCCCGCGCTGTACCCGGGGGCTCCACCCGGCTTCGCTCCCTCAAGTAGCCCACGGCGAACTCCAGTATCTCTGCTTTCTCCAGTTTCGGGTTCCGGAGGTTCTACAGACAGGAGGGGAGGGCGCAAAGACAGAAGGGTGGAGAGAGAGGGGGAAAGTGGCAGGGGGAAGAAAGGAAGGAGGGATGCGGGAGCTGGGGGTGCCCCCGGATCGCATTTGCGCGCTGACCACAGAGCGCGCTACCAAATGCGGAGTGGAGATGACCAAGAATGGTCCTCACCCACCCTGAGACGAAACTGTTCAACCCGAGGGAATGAAACCAATCCCGCATTATGAGGAGGGCATTTGAAGTAGCAAACCCAATGACTGAAATTAACTCCCCTGCTGGCTGTTTAGGGGGAGGGGGAGGAAGAGGAAGAATTTACAGACCCAGAGGTTGAAACGCACCCACCCTGGGAGTGAAATTTATAGAACCGGGTGTAAAACTTACAGACCCGAGGGGTGGCCACGAAGATCGCGTTCTGAGAGCAAGAGGGGGTCTGGGATGGGATTCCAAGGGCAGGACTCAGGTCAGGATGCCTTGGGGCCAGGGTCGCCAATGCAGCCAGTTTATGTCCCCACCCAAGTGGGAAGCCCTGGGACGCAAGAACGGGATGCTTGGGGGTCCGGAAAGACTGACCTGGTCCCGGGTGCGCTCCAGCAGCAGCAGCCTCAGCTCTTCCAGGCTGCGGTTGATGCGATCTCGGCGCCGCTTCTCCACAAGCGGCTTCAGCATCTGCGACCAGCAGGAAAGGGAGAGCGGGCCGACCGGACCAAGACTCAGCGCGGCCGCGCGGGCGTCGGAATCCCGCCGCTGGGATAGTCCCGCCTCCACCCCTTCCCCAAGACTCCTGAGAGTCTAGGGCCCAACCCATTCGATCCCTCTCCATTCCCCCTCCCAACGCCCCTAAGGTCAGTTTCTGAAGCTCGCCTCCTCTCTCTCCCGGGTCTTCTGAATTCTCCTCTCTCAGTCTTGTCCTCCCTCCTCCCCTCTCTGTGTCTCTCCTTCTCCTCCTCTTTTCTCTCTACTTCTCCGCATCGTGCAGTCTCTCTCTGTCTCAGTGGAGAACTTTGGGGGCCCTCTTTGCGCCCAGACACGTGGGCCACAAGGTGCTGGACTCAGAGTTGGCGACCCTGAGTGTAGAAAGCGAGATACCCAGCGCGACCGCGCCTCCTCTTCTCTCTCTAACCCGTTTAAGCGGCCACCGTTCTCAACTGGTTCTAAAATCTTCCACCCGGTCTCGGGCCTCTGGTGTCAGTGCCCACTGGGCCAGCCCGCGTGGAGCAAGTGTGTATCTCCGCTTTTTGTTTCCACCCTCCTCCCTTAGCTCTGTGCTCCTCTTGGTTATTCCACTCAAACACCAGCCCCCTCCCACGTCCTCGAGGCGGCAAGCTGCCAACTCCCATCACCCAAACCCCAGACCTCTGCTTCTGCCGCCCACGTAAGTCCTGCTCTGGCCCTGTCCCCTTCTTCATACTTTGCAGCTTCCTCCCCAGCTCCTGGCTCCTTGGATCTCCCGTGCACATCTCCCCCTTCCTGCCCAGCGTCTCCAGCCTCTTCCCAGACCCACGGTCTCAGAGACACGGTCCCCTGACTGGACCAGGGATCTCTGCTCCCTCTTCTCCCGCCTCTCACCTTGGGGCCGTCCCTATTCTCGGCTCGATCCCGGGTGACCATCGCTCCTTTGGACCCTGGTGTGGACCGAGCCCCTGCGCGCGTTGCGCCTTATATCCCTCAGGCTCCCGGGTAGGGGGGCAGGGGAGACACGGACCCGCCCTCTTAGGCACCCGGATCCCTCCCAGCTTGGCCGGGGGCACGAGGCTCCCGGAAAGGGGAGGAGCGCAAGGGGGAGGGGGAGGAGTGGACCTGGCCTGGGAGTGTGGGAAATGAGGGGTCAATGCAGCACCAGCTGGTTTAAGGACCATAAGGCTGTATAATGAGGCGGGTCTCAGCTGAAGGGAAGAGGTTATTAGGGGGAGAGGGTTCAGGTGATTTGGGGGCAGAACTCGTCCCAGAATCGCAGCTTTTTGGGGAGGTCTCTGTACCCTCACTGACCCATAAAGTAGAAGTTAGCCCCTAGGCTGGCTCCTATACATCTTCCCCCAAATTTTACCTCCTACTTAAGATAGGGAGAGATCTGAGTGTGCAAGGTGGATCCGTCTAATTCAACTGGGGCTCTGTCTGGAGGTGGAAGAGAAGCTCTGTTCGATCTAGGGCAGTCGTATTCAGTTTCCCCAACAGAGGAAGGGACTTGGTCCACACATCAGAGTCCGGAGGGACGAATGATAGTCAACCGCACTCATGAGAGCTGGACACTGGTCTAGCTAGACCCAGACCGTTTTATACTGAGATATGCACTAGAAAGTATCTGGGGTCTGAGGGTATGTTATCAAGTATTTTTATAGAATCAGAATAAAGTAGGTGATCCGGAAAAAGGATCATCCTGAGGGATATCTGGACTGGAGTGGGGGGAACCCCAAGGAAGAGGAAACAAAGATTTGAAGTACAGATAGGAGGCAGAGAAATCTTTCCATTTACAAGTTATTTGATTCAAAATTATAGGACAGTTAGGCATATGGCTGCCAGAACACCTGATACAAGTGTGCTCGCTTTGCTTGTTCCCAGGAACCCCCTCGTGACTGCAGGGGAGCAGGTAGTTTTCTTGAAGGGACAAGAAAGGGATACAAAAAAGGGATCAACACCGACCTCAAACCTAGATCATGACCCTCTGCAAAATGATGCGTGAACACTCAGAGACTTCAGGACAAAATGCCTGCGAAGATAAAATCAGAGATTTAACGGGCCAGCAAAAGTGCTAGGGACAATGAGACGTAAAGACAAGGTTGGAGACCAAGTCGGAAGATAGCTGCGGAGTCGGAAACGAATGGGACTCCGCCTAGCCCTCCCATGCCCCTCCACACTTTGTTTTTGCACGGAGCCTGCCATGTCAAAGCCCGAGCCCCAAGGGACACAGACCTTGGGGAGGGCGCTCCCATTTGGGTTTAGGGCCCCCGGCAATTCCACCTCCCCCTACCTGGGCCAAATGGGAGCGCAGATGTGTGGCCCCCGCAGCCCCCGCAACCCCCCTCCTTGGGAACCTGGGCTCAGGCTGAGTTTTTCTCACCTGCACGCGAGATTTGGGGGCCCCGGGCTGTTCGCACCCGGGTGTGGGGCCGCCCCTGGCCATATGGGGCGGTTTTATGGCCGGGTGGCCGGATTCCGGCGAGAGGAAGCATGGCCTGGTCACTCCACCCCGGTGAACTATTCAGAGCCACTCTTTCACTGGGTCCCTAATTCACACAATCCACCTGACCACCGGTGCCCTGACCTCTTGTCAGTTTTGGTGAGAAAGCTCTCATGTGTGCATTGGTGGTTCAGTGGTAGAATTCTCGCCTGCCACGCGGGAGGCCCGGGTTCGATTCCCGGCCAATGCAAGATGGCTTTCCCCTTTTCTTCCAAAATGGAAAGAAATTGGATGTTGCGTCTGAAAAGCATCTTTGTTTAATATTTCAACCAAATATTAATATTTAACTTTTTTACTTTATCGCAGGGTTTGTTTGACACTCTGGATGGAGATCTTGATTCATACGTCCTCACACGCCCATCTTCCTAGCCAGGGGTTCCTGCTGCCTTCCTCACCCCTTTCTCCTCCCCGGGTGCCCGCACCTCCGCAGGCGTGACCCTGAGAAAAGACACCGCGCTCGGATCCCTGCCCCGGGGGTCCTCTGGACCCTCCGAGGGGCGGGGCGAGGTCTTCCCGCCCCACGCGCTCTAATTGCCTTGTTCCTCTTTCCATTTCTCCACTTCGCTCTCTCTGTCTTACCTCCTGTTCTCTCTAAAGCGCCCTTTCTTTTTCCAAGTCCAGGCGTCTCGACCTTTTTTGTCGCAGTTTCTCTGTGCTGCGTACCTCTTGGCGTCTCTGTCTCTATACTTCACGTTCTTTCCCGGTCTCAGCAATTTCTGCGCTCATCTCTCTTTCTTTGCTTGTCTCTGCCTCTTTGGCTCCGGGTCTCTCCGGCCTCTCTGTCTCTCTCTGCATCTGCGTCTGCGTCTCGATCTCAGGGTGTCTCCGGGTTTCTGGGATCTCTTGCCTGCTCTCCGGGTCTCTGTCGCCTGCCGGCACTCTGCGCTCCCACGCTCCTGCCATTCCCTGGGAAGCTCGCTCACACCTCCGGGTTCCTGCCACCTCCTCGCCCGCCCCTTCCCCGTGGCTTTGATCCCGCACGCGTCGGGCCGGCGGGCGGCCGGTCACACCCGCCAGATGCAGCGGCCACTCATAAGCGGGGGCGGGGGCGGCCTGGCTCCCCCGTGGCGCAGGTTTTCCTCTGTCTTCCGGCGTTTTCAACGGCCTCCCTCCGCGCCCCTCCTTCTAGTCCTGTCTCTGGCTGGTCTCTGATTCTCTAAGCCTGGGTCTCCGCCTTGTCTCTCTTGGTCACTCTCTCTGGAACTCGCTCTGGGTCTGTGTCTCTGCCTCTGGTTTCTGTCTCCTCTTTCTTTTCAGCCTGTTTCACCTGGGCCTGAGTCTGGGTCCTTCTTGTCTCTGGATTGTGTCAGTGATTGGGAATACTCTCTTCTCAATTCCAAGGCGGGACAGTGGCCCCCAGAAGGAAAGTGTACAACAGTCTGTATACATACTGTGCATCTGTATGTCTTGCGCACAGCCGCTGTTATTATTTATGGAGTGCCTCCTGTGTGCTCAGTATGGTTAGGCTTTGAGGGTACATTGGGTCCGGGCTACCCTGAAGCTTACATTATAGTGGGCAGGGGAGACAGAAATAATTGAGAAAGCAGAAAATAATGTAAGTTCAGATGATATAAGGCTGGGGCGGATCGAGAAACAATCGGATATGGCAATGACTTCAGAGGGAAGTAAGTGCTACAGTTACCCGGTGTTCAGAGGCAGCCTCTATAAGGAGGTGATATTTGAGCCTAGCTCAGCCAGCCATGAGTGAAGACGAAAGGAACAAGTGCAAAAGACTGTGAGGCAGGAACGGAGTTTGCTGGTGGGAGCTGAAGAAAGAGGGCCAGTGTCCCTGGGATGGAGAATTTAGAGCGTGCAAAGATAAAAATTGAAGGCATAGCCCCATCACACAGGGACCTGGAGGCTCCAGGAGTTTGGATTTTGGTCCAAGTGCCATGGGAAATCAGTGGAGAGTTTTAATAGGAATGTTATATTTACTGACTTAATTTTTTAAAGATTTTATTTATTTTTAGAGAGGGGAAGGGAAGGAGAAAGAAAAGGAAACGTTCGTGTGTGGTTGTCTCTTGAGCACCCCCCTACTGGGGACCTGGCCCACAACCCAGGCACTTGCCCTGACTAGGGATTGAACTAGCTATCCTTTGGGTGGCTGCCCACACTCAATCCACTGAGCTATACCAGCCAGGGAATAACGTATGTTTTAAAAGACCATTTTGGCTGCTGTGTGGAGAATGGAAGCAGGGATATCATCTGGGTTGCCAGAGTAGTCACCTAGGCAGACATGATTGTGACTTGACTGAGGTGGTGGCAGTGGAGAGGGAAAGTGGACACCTAGGTTTTTGGCTTAAGCAACAGGGAGGTTGGTGGTGGCTTTTTCATTGAAATGGGAAGGGGGAGGGCACAGAAAAAGTTTGGGGAGAGATAATAAGCATTATACTTTAGTCAGGTTAGTTAAGATCCCCTCAGACATCCAAGTGGAGGTTCCAGGTAGTCCAGGGATATACAAGTTAGAGGGTCAGACTTGGAGGATAAATAAATACAGGGAAGTCATTGGAAGATATGGCTTTTAATGCTGTGAAATTAGAGTACCTAGGGACAGAATAGAATATGGACAGAGAGAAGAGATTGAGCAAGGAGCCTTGAAGCGTCCTATCACTTGAAATCAAGTTGAGGAGGGAGAATTGTCAAAGGAATCCAGAGTGATCAGAGAGATAGCTGAAAACCCAGGGGAGTGGGGTGTCCAGGAAACCAAGAAAAGAAAGTGTATGAAAGAGGGAGGAGTGAGCTCTAGCTAAGCTGTTGGGAGGTCAAGTAAGAAGAGAGAAAAGCAACCATCCAGTTTAGCATCTTGGAAGTCACAGATGACCTGAGGGGAGAGTGACTATGCAGTCCCACTGAGCCGGCTGAGGTAAGAATGGGAAGTGAAGGCATGCAGATTCTAGTGGGTATAGCCAACTCCATCAACAGTTTTCTGTGAATGGTGAACAGAACAGTGTGTGGCAGGTAGGAGTAGAAGAGATGAGGGTTGCTAAAAAGGGCTTGAGGCTGATGGGAATAACCAAAACCTGGGGTGTCGGGGAGGGTGGAGGCGAGGTAGGTACACTCCAAGGCCAGGTATAGGCCAGCTAGTAGGTGGGCAGGCGAGACAGAGCGTTTGGGTCGGTGGGGTAGGGGAAGAATGAGGCAAGTTATCTTTGGTTTGCTCTCATTTTCTCAAAGAAGAATGAATCAAGCTCATCTCTGGAGGGAAGAGAGCTACATAGAGTTCCTTTGAGGAGAAATGTGTGAAATGTTCATTTTAGAGAGTAGGAAAACAAGCCTTCTAAACTAGAATAGGGTTTCCAGGCAGGCTGAGAGTCCATCTGAGATGTGGAATCAAACATTTCAAGTTTCAGAGGCCAATTCACCCCGAAGCTAAAGAAGTTTATGCTCCCTGGCTGGTGTGGCTCAGTGGATGGAGTGCTGGCCTGCAAACCAAAGGGTCACCGGTTTGGTTCCCAGTCAGGGCACATGCCTGGGTTGCAGGCCAGGTCCCCAGTAGAGGGTGTGTGAGAGGCAACCACACTGATGTCTTTCTGTCTTTCTTTCTCCCTCCCTTCCCCTCTCTCTAAAAATAAATAAGTAAAATCTTAAAAAACAAAGAAAAGAGTTTATTTTCAGGACCTCTCATTTACACAGGCCTCTGGGAGGGCCTTAGCAACATCTTCACATGGCTATATGCTTCTCAAATTTGCAAATTGAAGATATTTTTAACTATACATGGTAAAGACCACTGTCACTGTCCACTTCACTTTCCCTGTCACCCACCCCTCGCCCAACCAGTGTAGGAGTAGCTGTGGGCATTTTGGGGGATTCGATTAGGGGGGAGGTGAGTTGGAAAGAAATAAGACTGATGGTTTTGTGGGATATGTTAACACGGTTCCCAGTCACTCCACATACAGTTAAGTTAGCCTAGCCACCCTGGTGTAAAAATGGCTTCCAGGAACACTCCTGTCCCCTGTGCCCACTCACCAGGCTTTGTGCTGTGGAGGTGCAATGCTAGAGGGCACATGGGTAGTAGAGGAGAAACAAGATTCAAAATGTGTAGAGCCAGTAGCTAGTCTGTGGAAAGTATTATAGAGGTGTTCAGTCAGATAATACAAATATATTATTTTTCTGAGCTTTGTGACATTTGTAAGCTTTTTCAATTTGTAAGTTGTGGTCTCTTATTTCCCTCTAAATACTACTTTTTGTACCTAATTTTGTATTATTTTTCTAAAAAGCCCTCTCTTCTCAAAAAAAAAAAAAAATACACATACAAACTGAATTAACAAGCAAAATAGAGACAGACTCAAAAAAACAGGCTGACAGCTGGGAGGGGGGTTGTAGAAAGGGGGTGGAGGGATCCAGCAAAAAGGAAAAAAGACTCATGGGCATTGACAATAGTGTGGTGATTGAGGCGGAGGGTATAAAGGGGATAAATGGTAATGGAAAAACTAAAAACCACTCCACGCACACACACTTCAGACCCCCCCAAACCTGAGACCAGTTGTTGGGGCGGGGGGATTTTTCTCCAGCCTAGTGGAGCCACTCCTGTGCAGATGTGGCTCTGAGGACATTCTCCCACCCCATTCCCAGGGTTTCTGGGGATATAGGATAGGGTCTCTCTGCGTTCTCCTCTGTGTCAGCATGGGCCTATATGTATGTCTGTTTGTGGTTGTGTCTGTGTACATGGTGTGTGCATGAATGTCTGGGCCTCCAGCCTCTTCAATGCTGGACCGTCCATGTCTGGGCTTGGGAAACAAGAGCTCCTGTCCAAAAGAGCTGGGCCCCTAGGGAGACAGAAGGCAGGGAAAGAGCTGAGACAGCACCAGGCTGGTGGGCTGATCCTGTTGTCTGAGCTTCCCCTCTCCTGCTGTGATGTCTCCCCAGGCCTGGGTTCCAAGACTCAGCTCCTCCCTCTTTGTTCTTCAAAGGGAAGGCTGGCTTCCTGGGACCCCCTGGGTCCTGGGTAGGGGGAGTACCTGGAGGGTTGAATCCTGGAGGATTAGGGATTGGGAAGTAGGAGGACCTGGCCTCTGAGCCACAGGAAGAATCAGGAGAGAAGACCTCCATATATCCCAAAACCAAAACACCATACTCCTTGCCTTTATAAGTCGTAAACTTCTTGTGGGGGAAAACAATCAAATGAACATTACACAAAACGTATCTTTTGTCAGATGGTGATAAGTGCTATGGGAAAAAGTGAAGCAGGGGAGTAGAGAGTGAGAACTACAATTTTTAGAGGGTGTCATCAGGGAGGTAAACTGTAAGATGAAGGCTCAAGCTACAGGATACGGCGGGGGGGGGGGGGGGGGCACTCCAGGCAAAGTGACAGAAAGGCCTGGCTTGTCAGAGGAACAGAGCAACAAGGGCCTGCATAGGCATGGCTGCGATGGAGGTAGCGAGTGCAGAAGTTGTGGGAGGTGAGATCGGAGCCATGAATTGAAAGGATGATCATGTAGAACCATCTAGGCCACTGAGAAGACTTTGTCAGGACTTACTCATCTCTGAGTGAGTTGAGAAGCTGAGAAGCAATTGGAGGGCTTTTTTTCCCCTTTGCTTTTTTGTTTTGTTTTGTTTTGTTTTCTGGCATTTTTAATTTTTATATAATGTTACACTTTCAGAAAAGTTACAATAATAATACAAGGAGCCCTGGCTGGTGTGGCTCAGTGGATGGAGTGAAGGCCTGCAAACCAAAGGGTCACTAGTTCGGTTCCCAGTCAGGGAACATACCTGGGTTGTTGGCCAGGTCCCCAGTAGTGGGTGTGTGAGGGGCAACCACACACTGATGTCTCTCTGCCTCTCTTTCTCCCTCCCTTCCCCTCTCTAAAAATAAATAAATAAAATCTTAATTGTTTGTATTTGCCCCCTTTGCTTTATCACTGCCTTCCACATACAAAATATGTGTTTTCTGGACCATTTGGGGGTAAGTTGGAAACATCAGGCCCCTTTGTCTCCTAAGTCACTCAGTGTGTATTTCCTAAAAACAAGGACAGTTGTAGCATAATAGTATGTAATAGTACAATTACCAATATCAGGCCACTAAAACTAATATAATGCTATTACTTAATCCCCAGTCCATATTCAAATTTCCTCAAGTGTTCCACTGACCTCCTTTATAGCTCTTTTTTTTCCCTCCCAATCCAGGATCCAATACAGGATCACGTGTTGCATTTAGCTGTTATGTCTCTTTGGTCTCAATCTGAAAGAATCTTTTCCCTTTTTTTGACACTTAAAGAGTATTATTTTAATCAGATGTTTTTCTTCAAACAGTGAAAAACTCATTTCTTTGGGAGTACTGTCTAGAAGGTGAGTAACTTGGGAACCTGTGAAGGCATCTATAAATTTAGTGAAATGACAACACTGGGTGGCAGCCCCTGTGAAGAGTAGACGGAGATTAATATTTACTTGGCTCCCAGTTTGGCAGAACTGACAGTGCCTTCTGGGATGTCCAAGTTCTGGAGTGCAGAGACAGGTCCATATTCTCATATCTCCTCAGTCTCCCATTGTGTTTTCATTTGTTTGTCTCCTTTTGTTTTTCTGGCTTTCTACTCCTTCACACCTACTTTTGCCCTTGTTGAAAACATACCTTCCCCTGGCTGGTTGGAGCATCACCCAATGAATCAAAAGACTGCAGGTTCAATCACTGATGTTTCTTTCATTCTCTCTAATATCAATAAACATATTTTTAATGTCACTTATGATTCTTTAATTTTCCTTTTTCCACATGGCTTCCATTTAGTTTTCCTAGATTTCTGTCTAGTTGGCTTTCCATTCTACTGATTCGTACTCTTCAGAGGCAACTTGACAGCTCATAGTTTGTTCTGCCATTTAAGTCTATACTTCATATTTCTGAATGGTATACTCTATGCTTGATCTCCTTTCCCCCATTTTAGATGCTTTCTATTGGCTTTCTACTCTATTCCTCCAGAACCCTGTCCACAGATATTTTTATCTCTCCCTCATTCTTCTAGTTCTGTTATTGTAATTTTTAGTTAAATGAACATTTAGTGTTTTTATAATTATGATAAGGTAAATATTTTTGCACCTGAGTCACCTTTATTGTAGTGTTATTTTTCATGGAGTTAATCATTGCTTTATGTTTTGGTTTATTTAGTTTTCTATAATGCATTAGTAATTCTTTACCCAAACTCAATTTAAACTCTCAGATGTGAGCAAACAGGTCACATAATCTTTCAATTTCAGCTTTAAAAACTTTTTTAAAGAGTCTTCATTCTGGAGCATGCCTACTGCTCCAACCTGGACTGGTTGCTGCTTCTCTTCGCTACGCTGTTCCTGGGGTTTTCTTTATTGTCACTGTGAGAAGCCCCTTCACGTGTTTTTTTTGTGTTAGACTCTGGGCTTCTTATAACTCATGTCCTCTTGACTTATGTCCTCTGTTTTGGTGTTGCACAGTCTCTAGTTTGCTTTGAGAAGGAATGGGTGGGATTTTTTTTTAACATTGTATGTCTGAAAATGTCTTCACCTAATTTGATAGCTTGGTTATCAAGTTCTAATCTGGAAGAATCTTTGTTGCTGTTGATCTTCACAGTTTTGTAGAGTCTGGGATCGTTATTTTGTAGAATGTCCTTCAGTTTGTTTTGTCAGATGTTTCTCCATAGAGAAAAGTCAGATTCAAATCATTCAGGTTATACACTTTTGGCAGAAATGTCACCACAGAAGTGATTTGTGTCCTTAATGCATCACATCAGAAGACACATGTCAGTATGTCCCAACACTGAGATATTCACTTTGATCACATGGTTGAAGTGGTGTTTGCCAGGGTTCTCCACTGTAGTTTGTATTTCCTCTTAGTGGTAATTAATATGTAATTTGTGAGAAGATATTTTGAGATTCTTTACTACCTCATCAAAAGTTCGCCCACTAATGTAGTGTCCACTGTTGATTTCTTTCTTCAGTACTCCTATATTTATTAGTTGGCAGTTTACTGAAAAAAGCTTTCAGTTTTCCTTCCATTTATTTATTTATACTGGTATGAACTTTGGATTCTTACTTGATTCAATGAGCTATAATTCACCACAATCGTTATTTATTTTAATGCTCAAATTGTCCCAAATTTGCCAATAGGAACTCCTTTGACTGTAGTCTCTAGCTGCTGTGTCTGTTTGATATATACCCAACATTCTGTGGGTACCTCTTGACTTCCTGGTGCAACAAAATGTTTCAAGATTCTTTTGTAATTTCCCAACCGTAGCTCTGGAATCAGCCTTTTCCCCAAGAGCCCTGGTTCAATTTGGTAGAGAATGATATTCACTAACCAAGATCTGGACACTTGGTGTACTTATCACTACTTGTGTATCATTCCTTTTAGGCACTCCCAGTGGACAGAGCTAGGAAATATACTCATATGTATGTGTTTAGGTTGTGTATGTGCATACATTTTTTCTTTATCTATATACATTAAAAAAGAGGAATTCATATTGATATCCCATTAAAAGAAAAGAGGAATGACAGGATCTAATTTAATTGTTAAAAGGATCACTTTGCCCAATGTACTCAGAGTAGACCGTAAGGGAACAAGGAACCAGGGCAGAAGCAAGGAAATAATTTAGGAGCTAATGTAACAACCTGGGTGACAGATGAGGGTCACCCAGATGCGGGTTACACCTTGGGCCAGTGTGCAATGGTGAAGTAGTGACAAGTAGTCAAACTTGTTTTTTACATATTTTAAATAGGAAATTGCTGAGTGATTCAATGTGCAGTGTATGAGGAAAGAATCAGAGATGATCCTAGGGTTTTTAGTCTGACCAGCTAAAGAAATGGAATTTCCATTAATGGAGATGGAAAGACCCACAGGTGAAGCAGGTTTTGGGGAGAACACCAGGAATTTGTTGTGGATATTTTAAGTTTATAATTGCCTACTAGATCTTCAAATGGAAATGATATGTAGGCAATATTCTATATGCACCTACAGTTCAGGGAAGAGTTCTGAAACTGGAGCTGAAAATTTTGGAGGCATAAATGTATTACTAGTTGATATATAACGCTCTGAGACTGGAGATCACTAAAGGAGTGAGTACAGATAGAGAAGAGGTTAGAAAATTGAACCTTGGGAACACTCTGACATTTAGAGATCCAGAAGATGATGAGCCAGCAAAGGAGTCTGTGAATGAACTGCTAATGATGTAGAACGAATATCAGAAGAGTGTGGTCTCCTAGACGGCAAGTGAAGGAAGAGAGTGTTTCTAAGAGGGAGTAAGCTTGTGTGTCAAGTGGTCATTTGGTAACCTTAACAAGAGCAGCTTTGATGAATTGGGGGGGGCGGGTAGGGGGCTTCACCTTATGAGAGATGGATCAAAGGAGGCTGGGAAGATAGAGACAGTGGGTATAACTACCTTTGCAGGAGAGGGGAGTAAAGGAAGGAGGTGGTAGGGGGACATGAGGTCAAGATACCTTTTGTTGTCTTGCTTATTCTAAATTGGAATACATTTCAGTATGTTTGTAGGCTGGTGGGAATAATCTAGTTAGACTGGGAAAATTTGATGGTATGGGAAAGAGAGAAATGTTCTTGAGCCCTTGTGGGCCAAAAGGGAAATGGAGATCTATCTAGTAAGTGTAGGGGTTGACCTTATTTGGAAGTGCTCATCTACAGTAATGAGGGAAAGGAAAAATATGTGGCCACAGACAGACGGACAGGTAGGTAGGTAGGTAGGTAGGTAGGTGGATATCGATGGGGAAATGCCTTCAGAATGCCTTGTTTACTCAGTGAAACGGCATACAAACCTGAGAGAGCATTCAGGGATTTGTGGCTTGAGGTGTAAGAAGAGGAATGAAATAATATGAGAGATGCAAAGTGAATGGATTACAATTGTCAAATATCATTGGGGAATCGCCTGAGTTAGGTGGAGTTATGAATTCATATTGGCAGTTACAAGGCTTCTTTCTGACACACCCTTAAGAGGTGTACGTAGTAAGGAGTGTAAGGACTGCCAGGGGGCGCTCGCGGAGTGGTTACGTGTGGCTGAATCCCTGCGAGTCCCAGAGCAAATGCGAGATCTTCTCCAGGGGAAGAAAGCATTGGGGGAAAACAAATTATTTTCCCCGAAGGCAGTATTGCACGTTCCCAAAACTACTAACGCTGTGAGCAGGATTCGAACCTGCGCAGGGAGACCCCATTGGATTTCGAGTCCAACGCCTTAACCACTCGGCCATCACAGCCACGTGCAGCTTACAGCCTGTGCAACTATAGTTGCCTATAAACAGGCCCGCCTCCTGCGACCCTATCCCAACGTAAGGAGGTATCTATGCACGTGTGCCACGGCTGGGTGCTGCTGACCGTGCTTGCTTTGCATTAGCCACGGGCAGCCCTTGGGAGCAACTTTCCTTTCCCCCCTCCTCGCGCGGAGGCAAATATGGCCCCAACAAAATAAGCCCAAGTCCGAGGGCAGGACCCGACACCCTTGAAGGCAAAGGATGCCTAGCCTGCTTCAACGTTGTGCATGGAGGGGAATCTGCCTAGAGATGCACACTGATAGAGCATGGCCACGGAAGCTCAAAGAATTTGACTTGGTAAGAATTTTTTGATTACGTCCAGAAAGGCCCTTTGGACAAGGTGTTAATGCGTTGGCCCCTCGGCGATAATGTACTGTCAACTGGCTCAGGAACCACTGGGATTGGCATCCAGGATCTCCTGTTTACTACAGGCACTAACCACCTAAGCCAGTGCTGCATCTACAGATAGATGGACTACTTAGGTGGCCAGTGAGAAATAATTACAGAACAATGGCTGATCCAAAGTCCTCAGCAACTCATCCCTTCGTTGCCCGCTTCCCTTCCTAGGTTCTGAGATCTGAACCAGAGTTAATGCTCCGCCCCTCCTTCCACACTTTTGGGGGCCAACTTGACTATGCATGGGTGCGTGACTCCTGCTCCCTTAGCTACCTAGACACCCTCAGGCCTTTTCCTGTGTGGTGACAAAAAAACCAAAGGCCCTCAACTGCTTCAGGACACTAGCGGGTTAAGGGGGTTTTCCCCTCAGGCACCATGACCCACAATGGAGCTTGCCTAAGTAAGCCCTTACCCAGGGGTCCCCAACCTCCAGGATGCGGACCTGTTAGGAACCAGGCAGCACAGCAAGAGGAGAGCTTGAATGTAGTGCGCTTGATTCATCCCAAAATCATCCCACCCACCCCTGGTCCACGGATAAATTGTCTTCCACGCAACCCATCCCTGGTACTAGAAAGGTTAGGAACTGCTGCCCTTAGCCACAAGTTGCCCCTCATCTCTCCATCCCTGTACAAACACAGCTGAGTTCATGCTAGACGTGAGAGCAGGGTTTGAATTAGGTGGAGACTTAGCAGGTTCAGCAAGGCCCTTCAGCTGGAACGGGTGTGAGGAAAAGAGGGCTAGGAATTGCACACTCTCACCACCACCCTCCTGGAAGTGGGGCCATACCTCCCCACAAAGACCGCCCCTCACCCAACCTGCAAACTTCATTCCACAAAGTCCTGGGTTTTGTTTTTTGTTTGTTTTTGTATTAAAAAAAATATTAACAGACACAATATCAAAAACACAAATGTCATCGGTCGAGGGTACAGCTGAGAACACCTGGGTCCCACCTGAGGGGCAGCACCAGGGACTCCATGGTCCACCAACCTCCCTCACCCTGGAGCAGCCAGGGGTTTGGACCACTGGCTCCTGCGTAGGCCTTAAGCCCTCCTCCTTCCATCTGGGGAGGGGGTAGGAGAGAGGACTGCCTCCCTCAATAAATAAGTACAGCCCCAATCCTCAAGGACCAGGACTAGGGCTCAGCTGGGACTTGGAGAGACCACTTCAGCAGCCTGTCAGCAACTCCGTCCAGGGAAGGAAGGGCTCTTCACCAGCAGTGGGAGGTGAAGCTTCTCTGGAGAGTTCCACCCTATTCCCTCAGGGGTTAGAGGCAGTGCCTGGATCCTGGGCTAGTGATGGGGGTCCAGCCCCCATAGCAGGAGAATCTGGGGCAGTTTGCTCTTGGCTGGTCCAGCCACATCTGAGTTCTGAGAGTTGGATGTGGAAGAAAGAAGCTTCTCATGCACTCCTGGAGGTGGCCCCAAAATGTAGTCTAGCTGGTGCCATTTTCTGTGGCAGGTAAGGCTGGACTAGACGAGCTCCCACCTTGCTCCTCCTCTTCCATGGCCAGCTCCTGAGAGCCTGAGACCCCAGGCCCAGCTTGTGCCTGGGTCTCTTCTCCACCCTCATCTTCACAACCACCACCCCCATCACCTCCACCCTCCTCCATGGGCTCCAGTCCCAATCCATCCAGTCCAGAGAAGAGCGGGTCATCAGGGTGGCCAGGGTCTTGGGTGCTACTACCACAGTCCACACAGGCCTTGGAGGGAAAAAGGGAATGAGTGAGTCAGGCAAGGTTCTGTCACTGATGACCTGCTACCCCACTCCCTTGTCCTCCAGCCCAAGAGACTTCCCAAAATGTACTTGGAAGAAACACTAGTCTACAAAGATGCACATGGGGTCAAGACTGGAAAATGCACTGTGTCCTGTATCTAGACCCCACTATGGAAAAATCACAATGCACATTAGCACAGAATTGGTCCAGAAGAAGTCTACAAAAACTCATGTGGTTTAATACTATGTAACCCAGCAGTAAACTTAGTGGAATCACCATCCTTCAGAATAATCCAATGACAATAAAGGGAGTCAGCCCTTAGCCTCCATCCTTTTGACTTGAGCTCAATTCTTTCTCCTCCCTCCCGGCCCAGACTTATCCTCTCACCATTACATCAAGGACCCGAGGCAGTTGGCCCTTCCGGACCCAGGAGTGCACAGCACCCAGTTCCCTCCGCTGGTCCTCCGAAAACCGAGGCTGCTGTTTCTGCATGGCCCGGAGCCGTTCTCGGTCCTGCTTCAGCACAGAGGCTATGTCCCTGCCCAGGGAAGGGGTTCAGAAGGCAAAGGCTTAGAGGAGGAAGCAGGGCCCATGAGGCTGGCATTTTTTCTCGACCACAGCTCCCCACCCACTGCCTCATGCTCCTCCTCTGAACTGGTGCTTTGAGAGTTCAGGGCTTCTTTCTATTTTTATTTACTTATTTTCAGACATAAGGGAAGGGAGAGAGTATGAGGGAGAGAAATATCGATGCGCAAGAGATACACTGATTGGTTGCTTCTGGTATGCCCCCAGCCTGGGACCTGGCCCGCAACCAAGGCCCTGACCGGGAATCAAACTGGAACTCAATCCACTGAGCCACACCAGTCAGGGCAGAGTTCAGGTCTTCCAAGACCAGGAAAGCTGTCCTCAGCCTGGGAGGAATTGATGAGGGGGCTCCAAAAGGCAGGGGATAAGACAGAAAGCCACAGAGCAGAGCCAGCCCCAGAAAAGAAAACCCCAAATTAGCTGCGGAGTGAGGGTAGCCAAGGAGGCCTCAAACTCCTCACCTGGAGGGCACCTGGTAGGTCATCATGACACGCTGGTCAGCGTTGGCCATGAGTAGCCAGATGGGGTCCTGGAGCACATACTTAATGACCTGGTCCCCGGGCTCAGCCCTGGCCTGGGCAGCCCCAGCCTCAGCCTCAGAAGAGTCTATGCTGCCGAAGTACTTGCTTGTGTGGCTGCTCTGACTGCTGCCTGTGAAGCAGAGGGCCAGCCAACATCATCAGGCCAGCCGGGGCTCCCATCTCTGGGACACTGCAAGGCCTCCCTCAAGGTCACATATGTGTCCACCCCACTGGCCTCAGGAGGCAGGGCATGCATGGGCCCAGGCTGTTCAGCCAAGATGGTGCTTGGCCTTCTTAACTCCCCAGTCCCTGTCCTACCCTGGGAGGTAGTGGGGGGCCCACTCACGTGTGATACTGGCTGAGGTGCTGCCCCCCTCATGGGAGCCTGAACCAGACCCAGAGCCCAAGCCAGAGCCCAAGGAGCCTGAGGCAGCAGAGCCTGTGCCAGAGCGAGAGTCTTCTTGCAGCAACAATTCCAGAAGGTCACTGGAGCCTGAAAGTGCGTCCTGATTGGAGGACTCAGTTACCTCCACCTGGAGAAGGGGGAAAGGAAGGAAATGGGGAGAAATTAAGGGGTCAACACCTGGGTTTCCCTTCAACTGTTCCCGCAGGTTGGGGAGGCACACCAACCCAGGTGGTCTCTGACCCCACTCCATGACAGTGGGACCAGAATGACAGAGCAGGGAGCTGGCAAAGAGTAGGGACATGATGCTGGACCATTTTCCAAGTGTCAGGTACACTCAGAAGTTATTGGCTCCCTTCACAGATGAGGCAGCTGGTTTCTGCCTCATTCAGAAATTCAGCTGGGGTCTCCCACTGCCCTACACCATCTTGTGGAAACGGAGATACCAGGCAGGCAGAAGGCAGGAAAGGCGCACAGTGGAGGAGCAAGGGGAGAGGGCTGTGTGAGGACTGTAAGGGCGCAGGGGGGTCAGTGCTCACCAGTCTGGCCTCTGGCTCAGCCGCCTCCTCAGTGGGAGGCAGGGGCCCAGCACTGCTCGCAGGGCCCCCCGCAGCAGCACCCCCCTCAACACGGGGGGGCTCCTCAAGCTGCAGCAGATTTAGCTGGAGTGGGGAGCTGCATCTCGAGTTGAATAGTGGAGAGTCGGAGCGGTGGGGAGGGCTGGGGGGTGGTGGGGGCAGGGACGGAGAAGGGGAGTGGGAGGCAGGGGTAGGAGGTCCCTCAGCAGGAGTCTGAGGTACCCCGTAGGGATAGCTGGATGGGGTGGGGAACAAATAGTTAGGCAGCACCAAGGCCACAACTGGGGTTACCAGGGGGGCAGGGAAAGCTGCAGGGGGCACAGCTGTGGGGGCAGGGGAAAGAGGCTGGGGGCCACCTCGGGGAGAGAACACTGGGAGGGGATAGGGCTGGACCACAGCTGGGAAGGGAGCAGCAGCTGGTGGTGGGGGCCAGGAGGCAGAGGGTGGAACAGGTGAGGGGTGGGAGACATAGCAGGGGGATTCCACCCGGGGGGCCTGGTGGTGACGTGAGCGCTTGGCTTTAGATCGGCAGTGGTGTCTGCGGCTGGGGGCTGTGGGGCCATGGTGGCAGCCTGTGGGGAGAAACCAGGGTTAGCGAGGGCCTCAACCTGGGCTTGAGTACCCCTGCCACCCCTACTGCCCAGCCGTTCTAACCAGGGAGAGAGCAGGCGAAGGCCCTAGAGAGAGTCTGGCTTCCCAGACCACACAGAACAGAGGGGGCTCTGGGGACACAGGAACATTCAGAGAAGAATCACAGGAGACAAGGACAGTGGGATTTATTGAAAAAGGAGGGGGAAAGGATAAGTTACACGAGGGAATGAGTTGGGGGTGTGCAGAAGAGACAGGCACACTGGCAGATGGGAGGAGCAGGGTGGGCCCATAAATGAACGGGCAGAAGGCTTCAGTCCATATGCCAAACTCCTTCAGGCACTGCCAACGTTGGTGCTCCTTCTGCCAGTCAAGGCCACACTCTGCCTAGCTTAGACCCCCGCATCTGCCTACAGGAAGCCTCCTTCAGGCATCTGCTGGGCTGCCACCTGCCCTTCAAGCCTGGCCCCACCCGGAGTTGTTCCAGCCCTCCTTGCCTGTATTTGGCCCAGAGTCCATGTAGATCTCTTCATCAGTGACAACTGAGTCTAAGTAGGCACACTTTTCCCCTGCCCCCAGGCTGGGCCTGAAGCAGCTTACCTGGCAGAGTACCTCTTCCTCCTGCCTGTCTCAGTGCCAGCCCCCCAGGCTGCCCTCCTCTGGCTGCAGCCTGGAACCCCAGCCTGATGGGGAGAGGCTAGCCAGGCGCCTGTCCCTGCACAGGGCACTGGTGGTGGAGGAAACACCAGCCCAGGTCCCTGAAGCAGGAACATCTCCCTCAAGAACCCCCTCCCCCCACTGGTCTGGTCCTAGACCGGGCAGAGGACAGGGTCGGAGAGGTAAAGGATGGCTACCTCGCTCTCCAGGGGCTGAGGGGGCCATGGAGGAGCCATTGAGTCCACGCAGCCTGCCGAGATCGCGGAAGCGGCTGAGGAAGGCCTGCTCCTCCTTCTGTGTGTGCAGGGACAGCACGGCCTTGGTCAGGCCCACGGGGCGGTAGGCATCTGGGGCTGGGTCAGGGGCTACCGTGGGGCTAGGGGCTGGGCTGGGAACTGGGCCTGGAGCCAGGCCAGGCACGTCCTCCATCATGATGATGTCTGAGGAAGGTGAGATGGGGGAATGGTCATCGGAACCACCTCAGGGGTTAACACAACCACACCACACCCTCCCTGTCCAACAGCTTAGCCAACCCCTGGCCTCTGCCCCACAGCCAAGCCTGGGCCCTGTGTGTATCTCTTGCCCTCCTCCCCACTGAGGACTGGCTCGGGGCCCTCTTCTCTATGCAAAGCTGTCCCAGCACAGCAGAAGATACCCAGTCCCCTCCAGTGGCACTCCCCAAGGATGACAGCACCCTGACTCTTTGGAAGGGAAGCCCACCCCTTGTTCTTCCCTCCCACATTTTCCAGGTCAATGACCTTCAGGGCTTTTCTGACTCTCTGTGGTTAGTACCTCGGGTTGAACCCCCTATCCCATACTTGGTGTGTGAACTGACAGTAAGAACACAGGAAGCAGGGTTGGGAAAAGACAAAGCAGCAAAGGCTGGTGGGGATGGAGGCAAGAAGTGGCAGCTCCAAGCTAAGATGGAGGCCTCCTTCTCTCCATTAGGGCCAGAAGGGGCAGGAAAAGACAGGCAGGAGGGATCTCTGGCTAGGGGACCAAGGGGAGCCCAGGCACTGCCCCCTTACTCCAAGCCCATACCCGACTCCGGGGGCTTCTTGTCTCCCACATGGACGATGGTGGAGCTGAAGCTACACTGACTGGTGACAGACACCACGCTCTCCGCCTTATTGGCTAGGGCGAGCGGGCTCAGGGTACCTCCTACCACCGGCTCCTTCTGAGGGGTGGCCCCCTCCCCAGACAGCACTGCCAATGGATCTGTGCAAAGAGATGGTGCCAGTTACCACCACTGCCCCCACCAGGAGGTCAGGAGAGGAAATCCCAGGGAGGAAGGGGAAGGATGAACCGCAGGGAGGAGGTCTGGAGATCTGCAGGCTGGGAGGGGGAAAGGGCAGAGCGAGGTGGGGGTCCCAAGGCAGAAGGGCAGAGACACAGGGTCAGAAGCTGGGCAGTGAAAACAGGGCATGTACCAGGTCTTTACCTTTCTTGGTCCCGACAGGGACTGGACCTGTCCTCTGCTTGTCATCATCGGAGGCTGAGGAGGCGGTGTAGGAAGAGGAGGCACATTTACGCTTGGTCGTGCTGGGGATGTTGCAGCTCTCCAGGTACCTGGCGATGCCCCAGAAGATATGAGGGCAAGGCCTGGCGTGGGCAAGGTCAGTGCCCAAGTGGGAGAGGTGCCAGACTGGCCTTACCTGAGGATGCTGTCCAGGCAGTTGATCTGCTGATAGGAGCAACTGGAGGCTTCTTTCCTCTCAATCTCCTCAGGGACCAAGGCTTGTGGGGCCTGGACTAAAGCAGGGTCTGCCTGCAACTCTGAGTCTGGGGACTGGCAGTGAAGGGTCTTGGCCTTAAATGTGCCTGTAGCTGAGCCAAGGAGCGAAAAAAGAGAGAAAAGCTCCTCTGGGTTGGGGTGAAGGCCAGGAGCACCTGGTCTCACCTCCCACCCACATCCACACCCCCACCAGCTCACCAGGGAGGCGGGGCCGGGGCAGAGGCCGAGCCCGGGACTCAATAAAAAGCTGCTGTCCTTGGTGCTTCACCAGATGGACATCCTTACAGATCTGCTGGAAGGTCACCTGTGGGACAGAACAGGGCAGCAGGAAGCATTGAGAGGGGTCCTGGCCAGTGTCCAGGGCTCAGTACAACAAGAGAAACCAGTGGGGAGACGTGGAGGTCATGAGAGCAGGGCAAGAAAGAAAAGGAGAGGGGATGAGGCAGAGCTCCTCTGGGACTGACAATGCTGGTTCCAAGGACAGGGAATGAGACTGGAGGAGTGAAACGGGAGGACACTTACCGGGGCAGGAGGCCCAGGCCCCTCGGCATCACCCCCGTTGCTATCACTGGAGGAGCCAGGGCTGAAGAGAGGGCCTGGGGAAGTCACAGGGCCAACTCCACAGAGTCCCACGGGGCTAGGGCTGTGCACAGGCTGAGGCGGAAAGGAACAGGTTAAGTGTCTACAGCCCTGCACCTCACCTCTTCTTCACCTCCCAAGCCTCCTCTCCCCAACTCTCACCTGTAACAGCAGCCGATGGATCTGCTCTGATAGTTCCTGGATATCAGAGTCCAGGGACAGAGCTGGGCTGGGGACCGGCGGAGTGAACACGTCCTCATTCAGGGGTGCCCTGCGAGGTGGGAAAGGGTAAGTCGAACCCTGCCCCCTCCCCACACTATCCAATGCCAGCTCTGGGTCATGGACCACTTACGTTCGTACTTTGTGGCGGCCCAACACAAAGGCCACCTTGCGGCTCCAGGGGTGCACAAAGCCAGCCCAGCTGGTGTCCATGGTGACATATTCCCCATTACGGGCACAGAAACGGATGGGAGAGTGGTCAAAGGGCTGGCCAGCCAGCTGTAGGACTGAATGGGAAAGAAGGTGAGGGTGAGCAGGAAGGAGAGCCAAGACAGAAAGCTACCTCAAAGGAGATCCAGGAGAGCAAGGCACTGAGAGACATAACCACAAGGGCATCTGTTAAGAGCCATGCAGACAGCCAGGAAGGAAGAGCAGGGCGAGAGGAACTCACTCTTCTTGTGGATGGCCAGCATCAGGGGTCGGTCTTCAGGGTGCAGGAACAGGAGCACTGGGGCCCCCAGAAGATCCTGGGGGAGGTAGCCCAGCAGTGGGGCAGCCCTGAAATAAGAGGAGGCATCAGTCTGGCCATGGCCTCAGCCCTGGCCACCCACTTTTCCTCCAGGTCCTGACCTCACCTTTCATCCACATCCTGGAAGAGGCAGCTGGGTGTGTGTCGTGTAGTAAAGATCCTTTTGTCTGGAGGGATCCGGGGAGCTGAGCACAGAAAATGTAGCCATTAGGTTTCGCCTGAAATGGTCCAGCTTCTCAGCCCCCCATGCTGCCTGGGGCCCAGGCTAGCTGGCAATCTTCCCCACAGCCCTTCCCTGGGCCTTCTGGCCTACAAAGATGGCCTGGACCACTCTTGTGTCCCATGCCAGTAATGAGCTGAGAACAAGTCACTCTGCTTAACCTTCTAGCTCAGGACTCTTGTCCGACTCCACTTCTAAAGGAGACCACAAATCCTCATCTATAATACCTTCTCTATTACAAAATTCCAAGGGGCTGAATCACGCCTCCCTAAGTTATGTCCTGCCTCACCCCCAGCTAGGCCCCTGGCCTACCCACCTTCGTAACCCGAGTGGATTCGCTCTGCAATGAGCAAGCAGCATGGCTGTGCCGGAGCCCCATCTGAGACCCGGATTTTGGTCACATATGGGGTTAGGCGAAATGGCTGGTACCGAGGCCCTGGATCCCGGTCAGGACCTCCTCTAGCAAGGGAAAGAAACAGGTGTTAGGGACTATCAATGAAAGGCCACCCACCCTCCACCTCAAGGTCAGGATTCACACAGTAAAGAACGGAGATGCTTGGTAAGTGGAAGGGATCTGCTCCCACTTTCCCCACCTACCTGATGCGGCAAAAGACAGACTTCTCCTGGGTGAAGTCCTTGAAGCCTGAACCTGGGACAGACCAGGAGAGGGGTGAGCACAGGCCCCCACACCCTACCTGGGCTGAGAAGACCCCAACAAAGAATATCTCGGGTCCCCTGGTCCCTCACAGAAGGAGATTCCTGTGACTCCTCATCCCTCCTGCAGGCACTTGGGGATCTCACCTGCTGAAGCCCCAGTGCCCCAGGTGGGCAGGCGAGATGGGGCAGTGGACCCATAGAAGACGCCCACATCCTGGGGAGCCAGGAGCTCTGAGAAGCGGGCACCCCGGAACACGTCCCGTTTACAGTGCAGCAGGATGCCTGCCTGCTCCGAAATGTAGACAATTCGGCCTGTCAGGAAGGAGACAGCCACGGAGAAGGTATCCTGGGCAGGAGGGTGAGGAAAGAGCGGATTCAGAAGCCATGGGAGTAGGGATAAGGGTGAGTTACGACAGAGAGGCCAGGCTGCAGCTGACCTGGTTGCGAAGTGTGTACTCAGACGTGATGTGCTCCAGTTCCTCCAGAGTATAGGTGGACATGTCCATGGTACAAGGCTCACCCTCCTCCAGGCTCCACTGCTGGTAGTATTCCTGGTTAGCTACAGGGCAAGGGCAGCGGGGCATTCAATGAGGCGGCCCCATCACAGTAGCCCAGGACTTAGCCACTGCCCTCCTAGGAAATACCACTCACCTTGCACCTGCTTGACACATGCCAGTGCGTACTGTAGTGTGGCCAGGGTCCCAGAACGGCCCTTGCCCCGGCGCTCTGGCGGCAGCCGCAGCTTGAGCTCCCGCAGTGCTGTCATGAGTTCCTTCTGGGTTCTTGCACGGGCTGACTGTTCACTGCTGCAAGGCCCACAGGAAGGGAGGGGGTATGGGCATTAGCCTCAAAGCATGGCCCAGGCCCGCAGCCTCTCCCCCAGCCCTACCCCACAAACCTGCAGCCACTAGTAGATGGATTGTCCTGCTCAGAACTGGCACTCAGGAGGCTGTAGGCAATGGAACTGCTGGGTGGGGAGGGGCTCTGAGAGTTTGTGCTAAGGGAGAAGCAACAGGATCCAGATGAAGAGAAAGTGACTAGTAGCATGGGCCCTTCTCCTAGCCCAGCCTGCTCCTAAGACCACTTCCAGACCCTGTAACACACATCTGTACACACCTCTTGCTGCTCTCAGTGGTCTCCAGCAGGGCCGAGTCCTTGCCATTGCCAGAGGAAGAGCTATGTGAGCTATGCTGAGATGCACCCCTGGACTCGGGCCCGTTGGACTCATTGCCACTTGAGCCATTGCTGTTGGCATCCGTGTCATCAGCCAAGCTGGGACCAGGGCAAGACCGGTGCTGTGGGGGCCCAGGAGATGGGGCCCCTCCAGGACAAAAGGATTCCCCTGGCCTGGGGTCCCCTCCCCCATCAGCCCCTTCTAGGGGGCCACTCATATCTGGGCCATGGGGAGGGCAGGAAGAAAATAGAGATGACGGAGAGGCCACCACGGATGCACAAGGGGGCCAAGCGGCCTGGCTAGGGGAGTGAGGTGGAGGACCCAGGCCTCTAAGATTGAGAAGTTCGACCACAGCCAATACCTGGAGAGGGAGACCAAGAAAGATGGCTTAGAGAAAGCTGGGCTGTTAACTGCACAGTATCTTCCGGCTTCACTCAGACCCTACCCCCACTGGCCCCCACGCTCTTGTGACCCCGGTTTCCAATAGGGAGCTTTAGGTAAGTTCTGTTTCTTGTTCCGGTAGGGGGTTTGAGGTGGGAAGGAGCATTTCTTTGGCCGTCCCCCACATCCCTTGCCAGCGTGGCCTGGGTAAGTATAGCCTGAGCAGTGTACTAGAACTACGGCTGTGGGCCCAAGTCTGGACATCTTCCAGCCCCAAATTCCCATCGGGCTCCCACACTGCCTAAAACTCGAAGGCCTCTGAGCAGGGGGTGAGCCAGTCGCCTCCTATATTTAGGTCTCAGGGCTAATTTTATCTGTGGGCGGCGCCACCCCCGCTGCACATGCGCAGGGACATGCGCGGCCCCACCATGCGCTTCCGCCACCGCCACGGTCACCAGGGAAACCGACGTCAGCAGCTGAGCTCAGCGGTTGCTGGAGAGGAGCGACCCTCCCCCATTTCCCGTCGGAAGAAGGGGATCTACCTACTCCCACACAGGCGGGTGTGGCCAGGGTTCGCCCACCTCGAGTACACCCTCAGTCCCCTGAGAGAGGCGGCCCATCGGGGTTCTGGAGACTGGCCCTGCTCTCCAGGGCAGAACACAACCGCCACCACCCTCCACACAAAAACCCCACAGCCTGACGCTCGCCTGGATCCCAGTCATTCTGGTCATTAGCACACAGCCTTACCTTCTCCGGCCCCTATACCCCTCCTGACCCCCAGTACCGAAGCCGGCACTTGCCACTGTCAAGGGCCCAGGAATTTTCTTTCCTCGGTCTGCTACTTTTCTAGACAACCGTCCCCCGCCCCCATCCGAAGCAGACACACTCAGCTCTGAGCATGGGATGCACAACAGCCAACGGATATTTCTTCCCCTACTCCAGGTCCAACCACACCCCCAAAGCCCCAGCATTTTCTGAGCGCCAAGAGAAAAGGGAAGGCTGTGGCCAACAGCAGGAACTAAGGCCGGGAACGGGATGTTCCAGCCCGAAACGGGCTGACATCACGGCCGGCGCTGGGCCAGGGATTGAGGGGGGAGAGCGGGGAGCGTGAAAAGTCAGAGGGACCCTGCTACCTAGGGAAAACCGGAGACCCCCAAGTGACAAGAAAGGCGGCAGGGGGCATGCCTGCTGAGGGTCAGGTGTGGGACCGGAAGAGCTGGGAGCGCGGAGCAAAGAGGATGTAAGAGGGTCAAGAAGTGTAGACATCCGGTGCAGGGTTGCAAGGATCACCTGGATCCCCGGGGGCAGAGAGCGAGTGGACAGCTGCAAGGAAGACGGATTATTGGTGGGCCGTCTGGGCGCCTAGGCCGAAAGCAGCACATTAGGCTGGAAATGGCGGTCCAGTATCGGGCTGGTAACCAGCCCCTGGGTGGTCAAGGAAACGCCTACCTGTCCCGCGCGAGCTCCCTTCGGTAGCCTGCCCGCCGTTGCAGCCCGCAGCCGAGTGGAAGCTCCGCGGGGCCAGG
Source organism: Macrotus californicus (assembly GCA_007922815.1). NCBI lineage: Eukaryota > Metazoa > Chordata > Mammalia > Chiroptera > Phyllostomidae > Macrotus > Macrotus californicus. The sequence goes on from VMDR010001217.1 coordinate 49,816, forward strand.
AGGCGGGTTGCATAATGCCAGGCACTGCCCCTCATTGGCCTCTTGCCGGGGAGCCGCAGACCCCGCCCTCGATTGGCTGGGGATCTCATCCTCATCCCTGATTGGCTACTGGCCTCTACTGAGGTCAGGGCTGTGTCACACACGCGGGCGCACGTGGATCTGGGTGCTGGCACTAAACTGAAGGGCCCCAGACACCACCGCCCAGCCAATGGGTGCAGGACGCCTTGTACAGTGAATACTGAAAGGGAGGGGAAGGGAGGGGAAGTAAACCATCCCTCTTCCGGGAAAATGCTCTGGCCACAGTAGGTGCTTAAGAAATGTTCACTTAGTGAGCTGAGCTGACTAGGACACCTTGGCCTTGCTAGGGGTGGGAAAAAGAAATGCAAACCCTGAGGAGTGAACCAAGATGAATGAGATAGCTGGTCCCTGGGAGGAGGGGGACAGACAGAAACCTGGCTTGACCTTTCCTGGGTTCCCTTCCCCAGCCTTGTCATCATAATAAAGCTGTTTTACACACCCTTTCATCTGACACTTCAAATACCTGGACAACTAGGAGGAAGGCAATTGAGTATCCATGTGTGCCGGAGTGGGGGTGGGAGTGTGGGAGTGGAGGATACAAATAATACAATGGGCAGCCAGAGCCAATAGGGGCAGTGAAGAGAAACAATGGCAAGTGCTTCCATGGCCAATCAGAAGAAAGGTCTCTAGGCAGCCTACTGGGTAACTAGTGCTTCTCTCTTGAGGATGCAGCAACCCACACGGCTGCCCCAAAAGTGAGGGACCAGAAACCCAGGGTTACAGGGGAACAGAGGGAGTGCCTGAGAGACCCTAGACAGTGAAAGGTGGGGTGCAAGGGCTTCAGATCCCGGTCATTAGGAAAATAAAAAGCCAAGGACATCATCTCTCTACAGTTACTCCCTAGTCCCTAGGGTAGAACTTGACACATGATAGGTGATCAATAAAAAGGAGTGATTTTGTAGTTCAGTTGGTTAGAGCATCATCTCAATACTCAAAGTCTGTGGGTTCGATCCCCCATCAAGACACACACAAGAGTCAACCAATGAATGCATAAATAAGTGGAACAAATCAGTTTCTCCTTTCCTCTCTCTAAAATCAATAAATACAAATTTTAAAATAAAAAAGGATAGGAGAGGGGAAGGGGCTTCAGCCAATGAGGAAGGAGCTGCAAATTACTACTTTTTAAAAGAAGGGAGAGAAGAACACTGAGTCCTAAAAAAAGAACAGGGGCCTGATTTGGAGGATGAAGTGCCAGGCTGAGCCCCGGAGAGCTGCAGTTACACAGGCCCACTCCATCCAGAGCTGTGATAAGCAGCTTCTGTCAGGGCTCCCTGAAGATGGGGTTGGCGAGTGAAGAGGCCCCGCCAGCTAATGCTGACATAATCAGCTGTGGGTGCACTCCCTTCACTGTCACGTGGCCTAAGCTTTCCTTAACAGTGGTGTTCCCCATTGAGGGGTCGGGGGAAGGATCTGTGGAAAGCCGAGGGGTGGGGAATAATACAGCCTAGAAAAACCAAAGCAAGAAAACACAGGAAACAAAGGACTTAGGAGCCTGGATTTTCAGGCACCCCCAACTCACATACTGTGGCCCTGTCCCTTGTCTCGTTTTCAGACACCTCTTCTCCTTAAACAATTTTTTTTCCACCCCAGTTCTCCTCAGGAATTTAGGATAATCTGCCCTGACACAGACAGTCCTTGTTCTCCCACCTCCACCTCCATAGTTATTTCTTGCATAGACAAAAGGGTCCAGCGCTCCAGCAGCCCTCACCTGCTCCCACGGCCCTGGTTGTCCTGCCTCATGGTCCCCACAGTAACCAGGCCCTGCTGCCGTCAATGGAGGAGAGGGGGCGGGAGACAGTGGTGACGTCAAAGCTGAGGAAGGGGGCGGGGCGAGGAAGCGGGGGAATGTGGGGCAGGGAGGCTGGGGAGGCAAGCGGTTTGGATGGCGGCCAGCCCGAGAGGGCGGCGGCCAGCACACTAAGGAACATCATGTTCTCTTGGCTGGTGGCCCAGGACAAGCACAAACCCAGGCGCCTCCCCCAACCCAACGACAGCCGTCCTGTCCCAAAGCCAGGGATTCCTGGAGAGAGGATTAGAGGAAGGGGTCTCCCTCCCGCGTCCCTGTGTTTGGTTCTCTTCCAGACATGCATCGCCCTCCTCTAGGCTTGTTCCTACAGCTCTTGGCACTGGCTTTCCCCCTCTCCCAAACTGTACACATTTTCTGGCCGAATTCCAAACACCAGGGTGGGGAAGCTGGAGGCCCAGGTTCTGTGAGAGAACACGCACCTTTGCTCTTTCAAAGGCCCCCTTTAGAGCCTGAATCTCTCGTTACCATGGCAAAGAGGGAGGAGGGGCAGGGAGGAGAATGGGTCTAGGATGAAGAAACTGAACTGGGACAGCAAGTGGCTCAGCCTAGGGCCTGGCTCCTGGGCGAGGGGTAAAAGGATGGAATGAGAGATTTGTGCAGGTGCCTGAAGACCAGAACCAGGAAGAGGGAAATGCGGGGGGAGTCACTAAAACTTGCAGAAAAACTTGCAAATGGGAGAATAATTCCTAAGCAAAACATTCATATAAATCTCTCACCCTGCCACTGTTGTTTTGTCAGCCTATAGGCATTTTTTAGCTAAATAATTTTAAAAACATGAGGCAGGCATTGTGTCAAACACTTTACGTACATTATCTTATTTAATTCCCAGAACAGCCCTGTGAGATGGGTACTACTCTCCCCATTCCACAAGGACTTACTAAGGCTCACAAGTTACTAAAGCTGACTAAATTGCCTCATAATATGTTTTCAGGCTCTTAACAAATAGAGCCCAGAGTTCAAATGGGACTTCTGATAATGGCTTGTCATGCTGGAACCTGTGAAGGGTTACCCAGCACTGGGGAACCCGAACCTCTCAAATGTCCAGGTGATTGAGTTTGGTGCCTGGAACACAGACTCCATCCAACCCCCCCCCGCCTCAATTAGGACATTCAGTTTGCACTCCCTACCATTTCCAGTCACCACAGCCCAGTTTTCACATGCTCGCAAAGTCCTCGAGATCATCCCAGCAGCTACCAACCCGAGTGATGTCCTAGGAGCCCCACTTCATCACTCTTCCACCTTTCCTACAGGCCGAGTTGTTTGTACAGTTACCAGAGTACCCTGTTAGTTCCTCCTCACGTTCGGGGGCTCAGGAAGACATGTGCACAGCCAGTCTGTACAACCCCATGCTCCCTCTCAGGATCCAACAGTTGCTACCTCACTTTTACTCCCAAGGATGGCTCCCCTCTACACATAAGATATCCAGAGCCATGATATGACTGGCTCAGGGTTACACAAATCATCAAAATGTCAAACCCCTTGAATCCTCCTACCTGCCCTACCAGGGTGTCCCTGCAGCCTCAGAACCCCTGCCTCTTTCAAGTGCTTAAGACACATACCCAGACAGCAGCCATGCACTGGAACGCCCCCCACTCACTCTTAGAAACCCTGACCCTGTACCTCCTTGGGAGCAGGGGTCTCAACTCCCTCAGGTCGTTGAGGGCTTCCGAGCCCCATCCCCCTGGCAGTCAGGGGGTCCAGGTGCCCTAGGGCTGTGAAGGATCGGATCTCAGAGACTCCCCCTAGTCCCCACCCCTGTCCCTCCAGCGCTGAGATATGGTCTCTATTCCCCAGAACCATCAGGGCTCCCACCGCTGCGATCACGCATTCGCAGGATCCCCACGCCCTTCCCCAACCCCACACACGCACACGCACTCCATTAACACCCCTACTGACAGAACACACCATCCCAGAAAAACTCACCATCTCTCATCTCCCCCTACCCCTGAGCACTCACCGCTTGGCAAGCTCGCAGGTGTCCAACCTCTTCCCAACTAGGGCCACAGAGACTGGAACTTGCTCCTGCAGGCCCGCCCACAGCTGGGATGCCACGCCCCTCAAGCTAATTGGCCTAAGAGTGCGGATCCATGCCCAGTGCCGCGTGCCGTCGCCAGACCTCCGCACAGCCACTATTGGTGCTGCCTGCCGCCCGTCACCATCTCATTAGTCAGTTTTCCAATCCTCAGTGACAGATCCACGTGCAGGCGGACCGCCCACAGCGCACGTTGATTGAAAGCAAGCCACACCCCCATCCACTTCTGAAGTTCTTACTGGCTGTGGCAACGTCCCCCACTTCCTAGAGCCGTGACGCAAATGGCAGCCCAGCCCTCCAAACTTTCTCATAGGCTGAGGTCTCGGAGCTGTAGCGGACACGTGCGGGCTGTCTCACGCGGCAACTTGTTTACCTAGAAGCTGGGGATTTTCCTTGACGACACTGCACTGAAGGCTGTAGAGTCTGCGCAGGCGCAGAGAGTGTGACCTGCGCGCAGGCGCAGATGTGGCTGAAGCGTGAGGCCGTGGCTTTGATGCGGGTGCCTTGTGCGGAGATTCTGAGGGGGAGCAGTCCCAGTTTGAGGAGAGCCTCAGCTACTGCACCCCGCCACCGCCTTCCCTAGAGCTGAGACTCCTGCCCGAGACTCCCAGAAGGTGCGAACAATACGGTGAAGAACTCTGTCTTCAGAACTCAGTGCCACCATGAGAGTGATGATGATAACAGCAGGATCCTAGATTTTCTATGGACCAGGCGGGGCGCTTCTCACAAACCCAGAGGAGGCCAGCTTCCTTACTACCCACTGCCTCACAAATGAGACTGAGATCCAGAAAGGTTACATATTGCTTCTCGGCCTTTTGGCTAAGGTCAAGTGTAGTATCTGTTCTTATCAGAAAGGTTACATAATCTACTCAGATTAACACACTAGTCAGTAATGGGGCCAAGATTTGCACCCAGGTCCCTAGCACTATAAAGCAAGCAGGTCCTAGTACCTATGGGAACCCTAAACCTTGTAAGTATTCAGTAGATGAAATATGAGAAAGTCCTGAGTACTGATGGGAATATATTGTCATAAACCCCTTAAAAAATGGACACTATAACAACTGTGTACTTAATTACAATTAAGAATCATCTAGGCCCCTTAAACAGCTAAATCAGAATCTCCAGGAAAGGGGCCTAAAAATCTGTTTTCAAAGAATTCTTGGTAGTTCTTAGGAGCTGTAAGTTTGGGGAACACTATCCAGGCTACACTCATTGTTAAAGAGCCTAGGGACAAGAATGCTAGGGTGCCACATCAGGGGCATCATGGACTAGTGTCATGAGTCTGACAACAAGAGTGCAGGGGTAAGGGTCAACATGTTCAGTATTTATTAACCCCTTCTGAATGCTGGACTGTGCTAAGCACTAAAGGGAAGAGATGTTTCACCGAAGTTGGCCATTTACTTCAGATCTAGGTGTAAATGAATACAGAAGTGACTGCACGGTGTCTGGGAGTTAAATTAAGGAGTAAAAGGAACCCAACAAACACCAAGAGCATACCCTCAGGCAACGGAGGAGGGAAAGGTGGGTAACCTAGACCTCAGGGTTCACCAGGGTGTGACACTGGGATCATCAACACTTCCCATTAACCATGCTTGGTGCCCCACTGTGGCCACTTCGGGAATCACACTTTGCCCTGCCCAAGGTCAGGCCCTCCAGCAAAGCTCAGTTCCCTCCCAATGTATCTTCTCAACCTTCTGGTTAAACCTGCAGATCCAATCTTTCCCACTGGTTAAGAAAAGATCTCAAGAACGGACACCACTTAGTTACTCATTACACATTTATTGTACATTTTCACAATCTGGATGCGCCACAGAATTGGGGGCATGGGGTGAGGGAATGGGGGGGCAGAGGACACTGGGATAATATGGGGGATCTAGAGCACAGCATCCCCACCCCCAGCATCTCTCCCTACCCTTTCACACCACAGCTTAGATCTCCCTGCTCCCCCTCCACACAGAAACCTTGAGTGTGGGGGAAAGAGTGGGGGGGGGTCCCCTTGAGTGACAGTTTAAGGAACTGTACCCTCAGACCCCCCAAAATTGTGCCATTTAAAAAGACATTAGACCCTTCCTCTATCACTTCACCTAAGGAGAAGACAGGTCTCTCTGGGCTCAACCACCCTGGAGAAGGGCAAGAACCCCCATCTTTCAGTAAGTCCCACACACACATTGGCAGTGACTAGTACTCCCCGCCCTGAATTCAGGGTGGGGGCAGTCAGAGGAGCTGGGCAGTGAAGGAGGCAACACCCTCCAAACTGGGGAGGAGGGTTTTCAGTCCAACCCCCAGCAGGGATGGGGCCAGAGGAGACTTCAGGCAGGAACTGGGAGGATTCTCTGCCCTGCTCCACTCCTCTCCAAGGCAGTGATGACCCCTCAGACACTGGCAGCCACCTCTCCCAAAAGAGATCAGATTGTGGCCAACCCCCAACTCTCCTGGTAGGAGGAGGGGGAAGATCAGACAGATGGGAGGGAGGGAGACCCCATGGGAATGTCAGTTGAGCGCCCCACATGAAAACTGGGGATTAGGAATGTGGGGAGAAACTCCATGTGGCAGAATTATTGGTCCATCATAACACACTGAACTCCAAGACACTTGCACACCAGCTCAGGGGAGGGAGAGGAGGGGACAAGAGGTTTGGAAAATGTGGGTAGAGGAAGCAAACTGGACTACAGGGGTTAGGAAGAGATGATTCTGGGGGCCAGAACAGTCTGGCTCCCCAAAAGCCCAGGCTCCCCACCACCTACAAGTAATGTCATGCAAATAAAACTGTGATACAACGACCAATGAGGACTAATTCCTCAGTGGAAAAAAACCAACCAACCAACCACGGGTTGAAAGAATGAACAAAAGAGTGATGAACAAAAAAGAAGGAAACCAAAAGGGATGGCAGTATGCAAAGGAATGCTAATTAACATGCTGGAAGCTCCCAGACCTTGGGATTCTTAGGACCAAGTGGGGCCAGTCTCAGAGCCTCCCAAATAATGCAAAGAAGATGCACCCAGGGAGGCCTGGACAATTACTTTTTGTTTTTGTTTTTTGTAGGGGGGGTAGGGGTATGGGGAAGGCCAGAGTAGGAGGAAGGATCAGCTAAATTCAAGGAAAGGAGAGGAAGAGGGACTATTGCATAGCAGATGCAAATGAAGGGACTTGGGGCTGGTCAGGAAAATAGGGAAAGGGAAGGAAGGAAAGAGAAAGGTGATGGGAACCTCAGGAAGGGGTGTTAAGGACAACCAGAAAAATCTTCTAGTAATAAAACTACAAACAGACCAAATATATATAATATTATATATGTATAAATAACAGCTGGCTATTTACAGGGGGGCACACACACGGACACACACACGGGTGGGGGGGCTGGAAGATATGGCTGAGAGGTGGGGGAACGGCTGGGGATGGGTGGGGATGAGAGGCCCTTCTCTGGGCAGGCTCCTCAGGGGTTTAAGAGCTGAAGTAAACTACATAGAGGGAAAGAGAAGGAAGAAGAGGGAAAAGGGAGAAAGAGAGGAGAGAAAGCAGTGTGTCAGGCCTGGCCCTGCTTCCACCCTCCCCACCCCCCAGCTGCCTGATATCCCTTCCCCTCTGGGCCTCAGGTTATCCACATGTAAAGCAAAGGGGGCTGGACAGGTGGGTCTAAGGTCTCTTCAACCCCATGACATGGCCTTGGGGCTAGAGACCCCCATGCCATGGCCTCTGAAACCAGGAGCTTTTAAACAATGGCTTCCTAGCCATGTCTCAATTCCCCTGGGCCTTTCCTGCTCTCCTACTCCCCAATTCCAGGGTTCCCAGACTGGGGTCTTAGGTGCAATGGGTCCTCAAGGGAGCAGTAGGGATCCACCAGCTTTCCTGTTTCCAAAAATCTTAACAGAATCGCCCACAACCAGACAAAGTGCAGGCTAAACAACATCAAACTTTTGGGCTCTAGATGAATCAGAACCGCCATTGGCAGCTTTATATGCTTTTTGCTGAATAGTAAAAACTACATTAATGACCTTCAAAACCCAGAACTCGTAGGGGAAACCTCTCCAAAGAAAAGGGCCCTACCCACTCCTACCATACTCACCAATGATGATAATGAGGATGATGGCGCAAATCACTCCCAAGATGATCATCATCTGGAGGTGAGAGGGGAAAAGTCAGTGAGACGCATCATGAAACCCCCATTCACCCACCAGTCTTTCTAACTGGTTCCACCCTTACCTTGAGGTTTTTCCACCAGTATTTGCGCTTGAGCTTGGCTGCACTTGTTTCAAACTGGGAGGCTCCTGCCTGGAGTGCATCCGCACGGTCGTCCAGCTCCGACAGCTTCTGGTCCCGCTCCAGGACCTTGTCCACATTCACCCTCATGATGTCCACCACCTGGAGAAGACCACAAGGCAGGGGGTGTGCCAAGGTCCACCTCAATGAGGGCACTCCCGGACCACCATGTGCCCACATACAGAACATGCACCCTGATGTTGCCAGGCTAACATGCCAAGGACACACACAGAACATGTCTAGCACAACTAAGCACATGCAAGAAGCACATATCAGGAGCATGCTGATAGCCAGACATCTCAGATGTCAAAGCAGCACTCTCTATCGAGTTCCAAGCAGCCTGGCCGTCACAGCACATCTGCCCAGGCTGAAACACCCCAGGCTAGCAAGACTAACACTCCAGGGACCTTCCAAGCGCACAGTGACAAGAATGGGGCATGGTATCTTTGTTCCAAAACTTATAAACGTGAACTGTCATCGCCCCTAGCCCAGGTGGATCACCACACTAGTTTGCCAGCCCGCAGGGTCCTTCCCACTGCCCTTGGCACATTCTCCCCTCCCCAACTCACCTCATCCACCTGGGCCTGTGTCTGCTGCAGTCTTCTGTTACTGGTGAGGTTTGGAGGGGGCCCAGGGGGACCTCCCTCCCCAGCCGGGGCGGCAGGAGGGGCGGTGGCAGCGGTAGCCGACCTGATGGGCAGAGACGGAGTAAGACCCAGGGCCTGAATACTTCGGCCCCGCAATCAGGGCTCCGCCCATCTTCCTGTCCATCCATCTGTCCCTCCCTTCTTCCTTCCCGCGAGGAAGGCCACCCGGTGGGAGCCCTGGATACCGTCCGGCTCCACCGCCTAAAAGATGCGTGACCTTGAATGAGGCCCCCTCCCCCATCCAGCCCTCGGTTTCCCCGCCTGTTAAATGAGGACGACCTCAGAGACACGGTCTGGGGTCGACCCGAAATGACAGGGGCGGGGCGAGAGGGCAGACACCGGGTCTGCTCCCTCCCGCAGCCACCGCCCGCGCGCAGTCACGGGCGCTGGCCCGGCCTCCGGGCGTGGGGAGCGCGAGGGGCGCGGGTCGAACCCTGGGCCTGGGCCCCAAGGCGACGGTCGGCTCAGGCCAGTGCGGGAAGGGCAAGGGCGGCTGACTCACATGGCGGGGGCAACGGGCGCAGGGCTTGGCAACGACAGGGATGTCGACAGCACCGGCAGCGGCGGCAGCTCGCGCTGGCTCCGACTGGCGCTGGCTGCCGGGGACGGGAAGATGGCGGACGCACGTCACCTACATCCGGGCACTGCGGGAGGGGGTGGGGCGGGTTGGTGACTGGTCCAGAGCCCGTCCGCGGGGGCGGGGCGCGGCGGGACGAGGGGCGTGCCCGCGGGGCGGCGGTCTTGGCGCAGCTGGGTCCCCTTACCTCCCGCCGCTATCTTGCAGCGGCTTCCGCGCGCCCCCAGCCAGCCTGCCTTGTGAGACCAGAGACCCCACAGCCGCCCCCAAGCCTCTAAATTAGTCCGCGCTTCACACAGCCCAAGGTCTCACACGTTAGCCAGGTCCTAATGCCTGGGACTCGTCTTCAGCCCTTGGCACGGGCAGGGGGTGGGGAATCAGGGTAAGTACAGGTCCCAGGGCAATGAAACTAGCTGGGACCCTGGTGCTGAGGTGGACTTGGGAACCACCCTGTAGGTGGATGTCCCACAGGAGGTTTGGGGTCCATGGGCCCTGAGGAGGAGGCTATGAAGGAAAGGACATGAGGCAGGTCCTTCCCCCACATCCTAGCTAAGTCACTGCGGTGTGAAAGCTACCCCTCCACACAACTGGAGTTCAGTCCAAGGGTGCTTGGCAGGCTAGGCCCCACTGAGGTAAGGCAAGCTTAGGACCCCAGGGAGGAGGGTACGAGAACTTCCGATGGGGCTGCTTCATTTACGTGGTGGTTGCGGCCTGGCTAAAGCCTAGCTCTGGCCCAGAGTTGGGTCAGCTACCCTGGCCTCAAGGGGCCTGGGCCAAAAGCGACAGAGTTTGTTTTGTTTTGTTTGTTGTTGTTGTTTTGGTGAAAAGAGAATAGGCAAAGAGGGCGCCTGCAGTACCCAGGTTACATGGTTACTACTTCACATGCATATTGGCCTCATAGATGTGACCTTGGATAGTTCCAGCCCTGTCTCTAGGCTTAAAATACATCAGCTGTGTAGGCAGAAAATGTATATTTGTTAAATGGCTTGATCTGGAACTTTGTGGATATTATCCATGCCCCTTCCATCCCTGACTGATGTCTCTCTAAGCCCTATTAACAGACCCACCAGCTGCACATGCCCACCCAGCTCATTCCCAGCAGGCCTGGCACCTCAGCTAAGAGAAGATGGGACCACATGAACTGCCTATCTGGTGGTGTGGGTGAAGGCAAGTCTCAGGTGATCAAGGAGGCCTCTTAGGGGAGCCCTAGTGGGGGTCCTCATTTATCCCTAGAAGGGGAGAGGGGATGCTGGTGGCCTTTGTCTCTGAGACAAACAGGAGCCAGCTTCTTCCCTGTCCCTTGCAGGCTTCCTAGGCCCTCCAGGTTTGAGAACCTCCCTCATGCAGCATCCCACCCCCTCCCAACAGAAGCCTGGGGACTGCTGTGTCACCAGAGGTGTCATTTCCTAGCTGTCTGGGTGAGGTGAGTGAACAGGGAGCCTAAGTGTTGGGTGTGGGGACTCAGCAGATCTCACATAAGATGCTCTCAACTCCCTCTTCCTCTGAGGAGCAGCCACTTCCCCAGTCTTTGTGTAGGGACACACAAGGTCTGGTGGCTCAGCCTATGTAAAAAGGAAGAAAAGAGGGGTTTCCATGATGGCCTCAGATCTCACTGAGGGGTGCTAGCTCTTGGGTTTTGGCCCCAAGACTACTCTACTATCTAGCCAGCAAATAAAAATAGCTAATTCTAAGCTTTTTAGTTCAAAAGCCACAGTATGTGGGTCTAAGGGAAGGGTGGAAGGAGGTACAAATAGGCAGAGCCCTGCCCCCAACCCTGCCCCAACATCCTCTCTGCACTAGCTATGGAGAAACTAGTGGAGGACTCATCAAGATGTTAAACCCTGGTTTTAGAGAGATCCCCATTTCCACCCATGACGGAGTCCAGTACATGGAAGGGATAGAATGGGAAATAAATTTCCTGAAGTATGTGGCTTGGAAAGCTGGCACATTGCTATTGCTATTGGATACTGGGTGGGGGGAGCAGCAGGGGAATAGAAATGAGGGCATGTGTGATCCATGAAGTCGGAAACTGGGAGGGTTTATCTGAGAGAGAGGACTCCCACTGAGCAGCCCCTCCCCTGCATCCTGTGCTGTGGTGTTAAGGAATTCCCCAAATTTAGATCAATGGTGTAGACAGAAGGGGGAAGGGTGGGATGACAGAGCTCACCTGGAAATGAATAAGAGAATGTTTTCTTCGAGCAGGTGGAATAGAAACCCAAATAAGGGTGAGTTGAACTAAAGAAAAATAAGATCATTGTATAACTGAGATCTGGCTTCTACATTTACTTTCGTCTGGTTGTCAGCTGAATCCGGGGCCCACTCCCAAGGCTTATTCAAAGGATGTGGGAGGGGGCCCAAGCACACTTCTAACAAGTACCTCTGGTGATTCCAATGTAGGTGACACTTTAATAAAGTTTTTCATTTATTATTCTTCCCTCTTCTAACACACTGACTGAGAAGTTGGAATGAAAGGGGGCCTGGTCATTTCCACAGATTCATGGACTTCCTCCATCCACATGAGTCAAGACCAAAGTCATAATTAATTCCAGAGACCTTGTGTGTCCCTCATTGTAGCTTGTAAATCAAGGCCTCCTGATTAGGAAAAATGAAGCATGCCCTTGGGAGTGTCTCGGGCTGCTTGCCAAGCCCTGGGCTCCTGCAGGGAAGAGAAACTACCAGGGACCTACTGTGTGCCAGAGACTTTACAGGGATTGCCACGTATGCTCAGGTTTTTAACTACACAAATAATGTGACTGCATTCTCCTTGCAAAATATTAAAACATTACACATAAAGCTGAATTTCCTTTGGTCACCCCCAACTCATTTGTATTTTTTACTTCCTGGAAGGTTTCGATGTAGCCTCCCTTTTTGGAAAAAAAAAAAGTTTTGTTAGATTTATCTATTTTTTTCATTTCCAAAATACAATATCTTCTCTCATCTCTCAGGATAATATTTTTTTAATTTAATATTAGATTTTATTTATTTGTATTTTTTTATTTTTCAATTATAGTTAATGTACAATATTATATTACTTTCAGATGTATAACCCAGTGATCAGACATTTATATAACTCATGAAGTGATCACCCCAATAAATCTAGCACCCGTATGATACCATACACAGTTGTTTTTTTTTAAGTTTTATTTATTTTTAGAGAGAGGGAAAGGGAGGGAGAAAGAGGGAGAGAAACATCGATGTGTGAGAGACACATCAACCAGTCGCCTCTCGCACACTCCCAACTGGGGACCCGGCCAGCAATCCAGGCATGTGCCCTGACTGGAAATTGAACCAGCGACCTTGCACTCAACCCACTGAACCACATCAGCCAGGGCAGCACACACAGTTATTACAATATTATTGATTATATTCCCTATGTTGTACTTTACATTCTCATGACTCTTTTGAAACTACCAATTTGTACTTCTTAATCCCTTCACCATTTTCATCCATTCCCCAACCCTCCTCCTATTGGACAGTTGTCAAAATGTTCTCTGTATCTGTGAGTCTGTTTCTGTCCTACTTGTTTATTTTGTTTTTTAGATTCCACCTATAAGTGGAATCATATGGCATTTATCTTTTTCCTATTGTAAATAATACCAAATGAACATATGGGTGCACATGTCTTTTTGATTTAGTACTTTAGGTTTCTTTGAATAAGTTCCACCGAGAAGTGGAATTGCTGGCTCCCTTTTTTTTTCTTGTCGTATAACCTTTGTTTTAAAGTTCTATTTTGTCTATTTTGTTGTTTTTATTTTCATGAAGTATCTTTTCCCATCTCTTTACTTTCTGAGAAGTTGGGATGAAAAGGGTCTGGGTCATTCCATCTGAAGTAAGTCTCATGTAAGGAAAGATCTTGTTTTATTATCCATTCAGCCACCTTATATCTTTTGATTGGGACATTTAATTATTTATAGATGTGTATTTATTGCCTTTTTGTTTACATTTTTTAACTTTTTTTTCCTTTTTCTTAATGTAGACCCTTTAATATTTCTTGTAATACTCATTTAGTGTTCATGAACTCCTTTAGCTTTTTCTTATCTGGAAAGCTCTTTGTTTATCCTTTGATTATAAATGATAGCTTTGCTGGATAGAGTACTCTTGGTTGTACTTCCTTGCTTTTCATCATTTTGTATATTTCATGCCAATAACTTCTAGCCTGCAAAGTTTCTGTTGAGAAATCAATCAGCTGACAGTCTTATGGGAGCTCCCTTGTAGCTAACTAACTGCTTTTCTCTTGCTGCTTTTAAGAATCTCAGCTTTGGTATTTCAATTATGACATGTCTTGGTGTGGGCCTCTTTGGGTTCATCTTCTTTGCGACTCTCTTGTGCTTCCTGGACTAGTATGTCTATTTTCTTCACCAGCTATTCCATTATTACTTTTTCAAAAATTTTTTTTAATATGACTTTGTTTTTTTTTAAAGTTTTTTATTTATTTATTTTTAGAGAGAGGGGAAGGGAGGGAGAAAGAGAGGGAGAGAAACATCAATGTGTGGTTGCCTCTTACATGCGCCCCCCACTGGAGACCTGGCTTGCAACCCAGGCATGTGCCCTGACTGGGAATTGAACCAGTGACCCTTTGGTTCACAGGCCAGCACTCAATCCACTGAGCCACACCAGCCAGGGCAGATTTTTATTTATTTTTTTAGGGAGGGGGAATTGAGGGAGAAAGAGGGAGAGAAACATCAGACACCCTAAACTGGGGACCTGGCCCACAACACAGGCATATGCCCTGACTAGGAATCAAACTGGTGAGCTTTTAGTTCACAGGCTGGTGTTCAATCCACTGATCCATACCAGCCAGGGCTCAAATAGGTTTTCAATTTCTTGCTCTCTCTTCTCTTTGGGCATCCCCATGATGCAAATGTTGGTCCACTTGAAGTTGTCCCAGAGGCTCCATAAACTCTTCTCATTTTTTTTAATTCTTTTTTCTTTTTGCTGTCTTAATTGGGTGTTTTCTGCTTCCTTATCTTTCAACTTGCTGATTTGATGCTCTGCTTCATCTACTCTACTGTTGATTCCCTTTAATGTATTCTTCATTTCAGTTATTGTAGTCTCCATTTCTGACTGATTCTTTTTAATGTTCTCTATCTCAATTTTTATGTTTCCTTTCTCTTTGTTAAAGCTCTCACAAAGTTCATTTACTCTTCCACTAAGTTCATTGAGCATCCTAATAACCAGTGTTTTGAACTCTGCACCTGGTGGATTGCATATCTCCATCGTTTAGTTTTTTTTCTGGAGTTTTCTTTCATTTGGGACATGTTTCTTTGTCTCCTCATTTGGCTGCCTCTGTTTGCCTGTTTCAGTGTATTAGTTAGAGCTGCTATGTCTCCAGATCAGGTCTTGGTAGAGTGGCCTTATGTAGAAGATGTTCTGTAGGGCCCAGTGGCACTGCCTCCCTAGTCACCTGAGCTGGGTGCTCTAGGTGTTCCCCCGCCATGTGGATTGTGTACACCCTCCTGTTGTAGTTGAGCCTTGATTGCTGTTGGCACATCAACGGGAGGGATTTATCCCCAGGCCAGTTGACTGTGAGGATTAGGTGTGACCATGTGGAAGGTCTGCTGTTTGGGGGCCAACTCCATGGAGCAGAACTCCCTTCAGTGGGACTTTGGTGCCCGCCGAGTCCACCCCTCAAGTGTGTTGCTCATGGAGGTGCTTTGGCATAGTCTGAAGCTGTCCACTAGATGCACTGGCTCTAGGGCCTCCTGGGAGGTGCAGGCCAAGGCCAGCTGCCACCTGTGCCCTGCCTGGGGCCACTGAACCACCCAGCCACCCTGCATGCACTACAGAGCAACCTGCAGATGGCTGCTACTTGTGCTACTTGGGGTTGGAGGTGCCCGGGAGAGGCCAAACTGTGAACCAAGACCAACTGCTGCTGAGCCTGTAGCCACTTAGCAAGAGGTCCGGGAACGCCAAGGCCAGATGTTGCTTGTTTGAGAGATTTTTGGGAGTCACAAGCATGAGCCAAAAAAGGACACTTATGGGAAAGCCCCTGGAAACAGCTTGGGTGGGCCCACAAGTTGGATGGGGCAGGGTCACAGACAATCACCAGGGCAGGCTAAACTGTGTTAGCCAGGTTGACAGAGGCTCAGATATGGTGCCTACCTGCACCTGCAGTGGAAGGGCTCAGCAAAGAAACAATGGCCTCTGCCAGCACTTCTGTCTGGGAGAAAACTGCCTCCCACTCCCAGCCCTCATTCTGATGCTACACAGTTCAGTTCCTCCCTGTATGCCCTTGGCAACTTTTAAACTGCTGCCCAGTGCTGGAACTCAGAGCTAGTGGACTGGAGTAAGTCTATTTGTGGGTCCCTTGACCAGGAATGCCTGGGACTACAGCAGCCCTCTGGCTCATTCAGCCATAACCCCCACTGGTTTTCACAGCCAGAACTTACAGGGGCTTCTCTTCCCGGCATTGGAACCCTGGGATGGGGATCCTGGTGTGGGGCTGGGACCCCTTGCTCCTCAGGGAAGACCTCCACAGCTAAGATACTCCTCCCAATTTTTAACCACATGTGGGTGTGGAGCCAGCCCTTTCCTGGTCTCCCTCTCTCCCACCTGTCTCAGCATGGCTTCTTCTTTATACTCTTAGTTGTAGGACTTCTATTCAGCTGGAGTTCAGGCAGTTCTCAGTGATGGTTGGACTGTAGTTTAGTTGTAATTTTAATGTGTTTGTGGGAGGATGTGAGGCCAATATTAGATTTTAAACTAGGCAATAGGTAACAATCAAAATTCAAAAGTTACAAAAGGAATGTACAGTGATCTTGGTTCCAAGCTGCCCAGGAACCCTACCTGATGCAGCTGCTGTCTCCAGTCTTGTAAAAATTTGTAGATAGTTCTTTTTTGAATACAAATACTAACAGACTATATGTAGTGAATTGCCCCTTCCATTTATTTTTTTATTTCCTAATTATAGGGGTTTTTGTTTGTTTTTTCTTTTTGTTCCCTAGTATCTCTGTCTCTTCCAGATTTGTTTGATTGGCTTAAAAAGAAAAATACTGTGAGCCCTGGCCGGTGTGGCTCAGTGGATTGTGTGCTGCCCTGAGAACCAAAGTGCACAGTGCAGTCATGTTAAGTCACATTTTGGGCAACCAATCTCCAGAACTCTTTTCATCTTGCAAAACCGAAACTTGCTACCCTTAAACAGTCTCTCTCCATCCTCTCCTTCCCCCGGCTCCTGGCAACCACTATCCTACTTTCTGTCTATGAATTTGACTACCTTTGGTACCACATGTAAGTGCAATCAAGTAGTATGTCTTTTTGTGACTGGCTTATGCTGACTAACTAGCCACTGATTTCACAGTAAAATGGAAATGTATTTCTGATGCTAACTGGCAAAGCCTTTGGTGTTGACTAAGAAGCAAATAGTTGAAGTGCTTGTTGTAGCTACTTCTGGGGTGTGGATGCGGGAATTGAGGCACAGAAGGTTTAAGTGTGTTGCTGATTAAACAGCCAAGAAGGGTTGAGGGGATACTTTGAACCTAGGATTGGCTCCATAGCTTGCTCCCATAGCCTTTGCCCTGGGCTAGAGTTCACATAAGAGAGCCAAGACTTGGAAACCAGCAGCATCTGATTGGTGTTTGAAGACAAGAGGTGAATGAAGTCACCCAAGAAGCAATGACCACCAACATTTAAGGGACAAGCAAAGGAGACAACCCAGTAGTATGTCCCCAATGACTGACACACTGTAGTCCCTCACTCAGTATTCATTGGATGAGTCTGAGAAGAAGCAGCCAGAATAGAGGGAGATAAACTAGGGGAACCACTTCTCAGAAGCCAACAGAGAAAAAATTTTTAGAAGATAAGAGTGGTCAATATTATATGACGCAAGGAGACCAAGCTAAAGTCTGAGAAGTGACCTGTGGTTTTGGGAACAAGGGAGCCATTGATGATGAGCAGTTTCTTAAGATGGTAGGGCAGGAGTGTGATAAATGTTTTAACGACCAATTCTCCAAAAAAAAAAGTATCCATTTATGTATGGCATAAGTTTATTATAAATTTTACTGATATAAAAGATATGTAACAGAATATGCAAATAATAAAACATACAATATTTTTAAATAATAAATTTCACTCTTGTATCCACGACTTCATAAATGAAGTTGTATTCTAATTACAGGTGTAGTTCCAACATGAATATTGATAGATATGTTTATTCACATTTTCAAGTAAGACAAACAGTGAAACAATGAAGATATGTTGAAACCTCTGGTTCCTCAATGGCTTGAGTGACTTCTTTGGTACTCTTGTCCAAAATGCATAAACTCAATCTGAACGTGAGAAAACACTGGCCAAATCTGATAATAGTTTACAAATCCAAGGAGAATATTTCCTCCATTTTTTGTGCTATCACAATGCAACAGTTACAGACATGAAACTTCTAAATAGAATCTGCATTATTAACATTTTCTCCATCACCTTCCACATAACCAACAAAATACATGTTGTGTTTGCCAATTTCTATGGTGTAAAATACTGCCACCAAGGCCAATTTCGAACTATAAATGTCTGAGTTCAGAAGAGATACACAGTAGTACAACATTATATAGTATTTTTACCATACAGATACAATAAATTTAAATAACCTTAGGAGCATATAATAGTAAAATGAACAGGAAGTAATGAATTTTGAGTATTTATTACCTGTTTTTAAATATAATGTATTTAAATTGTAAGTTTACATAATTTTTGATAATAGTTGCATTTAACAACTGGTTTACATAAAACAAAAAGCCTTCACAAATCACTAGAACACACACCTGGGTGGGGGTGAAAGCCAGACTGGAGTGGGATATGACTTTCCTGGTCAAGCCTCTAACTATTGCCAGCAATGTCCACCTCCCTTGCCTTTCCTCACACTCTGCTCCCCTATCTCTCTACTCTGGCCACACTTCAGGACCTCACTAATTGTTCCTGTAGAAGCAACACTTTTCCTACCTTGGATAAATTAATCACTGCTCCATAGCATGTGTAAATCTCCTTTGTAGTACTTATCACAAGTTGCTATTAAATTACTCTGGAAGTATTGGGAATTGTTTTTCTGATGGCCGAGGCTGAGTATGGATCATATTCACATCGGTTCCCTTAGTAACTAACACAGTGCTTTGTACATAGTAAATGCTCAATAAGTATTTATAGAATGAATGCTCAGGATGAAGGGCTGCCAGGAGAAGAAATGAATGGTCAGGAAAAGGTTTTATGGGTGAGGCATTACCTGAGAGGCAACACCTGAAAGTATCTCCTTGGATGCCTTTAGCTGATTGAGAATGGACTGGGTTCCCCCTTCCCAATATACACTACACCAGGAAACATGACTCTGAGAACATCCACCCTGTGACAAGTGAAAACTTCAGACTCTTGTAGTTTGTATGTATAATACCTAATAGTGTATATGTGTTTTAATAACCTTTAAACATGTTTTTGTCATGTGTTAACAGGCAGAGGTTTCCTCCTGTGAACAGGTTTACCAAGCTTCTGGGTGGGAAGCTCCCGCCACCAGGGATGCTCTTCAGGATCCGGCACAGGTGTCCATTCTTGCCATATTTTGGTAACTTGACAATAGACCATTTGTGACGACCAAATACATTAACGGTTACCTTATAAAGAACCAAAGGTACACAAAGTAATCGTTTGCCTCCCTAAGCTTTTAAAGTTAAAAAGTACATAAATGTTGAGAATTAAAACTAACGCTCCTTTATGAGAACGAATCCACCACCTACTACTAAAAACCCCCATCTTTATTGATAAAAACTAAAAAAAAAAAAGGAAATGATCGTCAGGAAGAATCAGATAGGAGCAATCAAGGTGTTGCATGCCTTGATTACGCAGAGACGTTAATCACGAATCATGCTAACTCCAATCATCATATTCAAATCTGTTCTCCGAAAGGAGAAACAGGTAAGGATTATCCTACCTGACGATACTTACTAAAATGGGGCGTTCCGGGCTCCATGAAAAGCATTCCGCTGTAAAATAGGGTGAGTAAATAACGCGTAGCCTGAGCTATCTAAAATTAAATTCCTACTTTTCTGTTGCTACGTTAATTTGCAGATCTTCCAAAAACAGATTTTCTTTTTCCTCCCCATTTGGCTGCAGAAGGGATAAAATAATTCCTCCCAGAATGCTCCATTCACGAGCATGCAGCTCTAACCGTTAGCGCCATGTATTTACATATCTCCGCCCACTCCCTTCCGCCAGATTTCTACCGTAATAACCAAAATAAAAGCGATACATATCTTACAGTCTGCAAGGCTGGAAAATAGCCTTCCCTTTCTCTAGTAATTTGACTACCCCAATTCTCCCCTTAAATTTTTATGTTTTGATGTTACTCTAAAATTGATTTCATTACAAAGCACTAAATAAAACGCGGATAATCCCAGACTTGATAAATAATTAACACTAAAATCCTTCACCAAATGCAGTTTTAGAGGGGCTTCCTCCTTCCAGGAAAGGTGAATGGTCCCTTGTCCTCCATTCTTTCTTCCTATGTTCCCATGAAAGTAATCAGAAAGGTTTCTTTTTCAGCCCAAAGACACTGATGAATAATGCCACTTCAGTGACTGCTGGGAGGGCACTGTGGAAGGTAGGTAGTAAGTTTAGGACCCTTTCCAATAAAAACACCCAAATCCCCAAACTAGAGATCTACTCCCAAAGTATATGTGGGGCAGGATTTCAAAGACTTCAGGAGCTTCATTGGGGTGGAGGAAACCTTTAGATTTATGGTAAACCTTCCTCCCCATACCCAAACATTGGATATTACTGTACCTGCAGAAGACAAAAATGTACCAGTACATGGTGCACTCCCAACGTTCAAATATGAAAAAGGAAAGGGCCACAGATGCACTACAGTGAGCCCCGATGGCTTGGGAAAGCACCTGAGTCAAGGAAAGCCTTAGGATGGATAGGTAGTGATGGGACAGAAAAGGCCAGTGGTGGGGCTGGCATCTGCCCTCAGGTTCACTTCTTGCTCCCTCGGCAATTGCAAAGGCCAGAACCAGCAGCCCTGTCTTAGGAGTTTTAGGGTAGCCTTGTGAGTACAGGCCAGAGCTGAGCTTGTACAGCGGGTCCCAGGCTACACCCATCCCATATCTAGGGGCCAGCCTGTACCCTTCAGCTGAGGTAGGAATAGGCTCCCCAACTACCCCAGGCCACACAAGAATGCTCACAGTGTCTTGAAACGTTCTGCTGGAATCGCCCTCCAGCACCCTGGTGCTCTTGGTCCACAATTCAATTGTTAAGAGTCTTCCCTGATCCATCTTCCTCACTCCCTCTGTCTTTTCTGGGTTCCCATAGTGCGCTATATCTTCACACACTCCTACAGTGCTTATCACACTGTATAATTACAGGGTCTCCTTTCTCTTCAAGGTAAAACGCTGTGTTTTATCCCATTTTGGGATCTTCAGTGCATAGCAGGGGTTTAACAAATGATCTCAGATTGTATTAAATCTCCATTGCCTATGATCTTTCAAATGGAGCAAAGATTGCCTTCAAGGGCAGACACTATTGTGTCCCAAAGTGTTAGTTAGGTGGCTGAAGGGAGTCGTAATGGAAATGGGCCTTGTGGGAAAGGTGCGCAGGCAGAAAGGATACAGAGGAGGCTCTGGGTACTGTTGAACATGGAAACTCCTGAGAAGAAACCGGTCAGCTCCACTGCAAAGAGGCCCAGGGTGACAGAGAGCGCTGCCACCATCCTGCACAGAGGAAGGGAGTTGACTCAGGCTTTCTGGACTTCTAAGAGCCCTCCACTCCCACTACTACTTAATTCTGACCACCCCGCCCCAAGTGCTCACTGAATGTCCTGCTTCTCATACTCCTCGGGGGTGAACGTGAGGGGCAGGCAGGCCTGGATGTTGCTGTCCTGGAGAGCAAGCCGGGCAGACAGAAAGAAAGAAAAGTGAAAGAGGGGTGGGAGGCGGGGGATAGGAAGACCCGACTGGGTCAGGTCCTGGGGGACGAGGAGGCTTGGGCTGGGAACACCCCAATGTGGAAATGCGGACGGGAGAGTGGTCGTGGGTCTTACCCGGGACCAGAATAAGGTGATGACGACCACCAGATGCGCCAGGAGCGTCAGGAAGCGAGAGGGCACGAGTCCTGAGATCCGGCCCATGGCCCCCAGAGCCAGGGGCACCGCCTGGAGCAGAGGCCGTGGATTCTAGGGCTGGAAGCTCAGGGATGGCCACTTCTGAAGTCCCCCAGCAAAGCAGGCAAAAATTCGTCCGCCTCTTTCCCGCCGGCGCAGGCACTGCCCAGTTGCCTTGGCAACCACATTAGAGGGCGCGCTAGGAACAATCTTGGAAAATCTCGCGAGACCAGTACATTTTCGAGCCGCTGAGAGCCAGCTGGAGAGCACAGATCGGGGCTCTGATAGAGGCTGGACTGTCCCAGCAGGTGGCCCACCGCGAGCCTGCTCCTCGCTCTCAGCTGCGCCGTCTGTGATTGTGCGGTGTGGCGCGGCCCCGCACCGCCGAGTCTAATCACGCGGGTCCGGCGAACGGAAACCTGCCCTGCCCTAGTCGGGTACACCCCATTATCCCCGTTGCCCATGCCGGGAGTGGCCGGGCCCTCTATCCCCAGCTCCCGCTATGTTGCAAGGATGACCCTCCGCGGAAGAGTTGCTCTGTCATCGCCTCGCCGGACTCAGGGTAACGCCATGCCCTGGCTTGGACACTCTCCCCTTCACTCCTCTGCATCCCTCTAGCTTCCCACTTCCCTAGGCCAGACGAGAGGAAGGGAACCCAACATGGAGAGGTGGACCCTTCGTGGTACAGCTGTCGCTTATTGTCACGGAGCCCCTGGTTGTCCGAGGACCCCAGACCTGAAGCTGCCTGATTCTAGTCTCCCCCCACCCTACTCCCACGACAACTTTGCTCAGTTTGGTGAGGGATTTGCAGAGGGCAGAAAATGGCCAGCTGTCTTGAACTAGAATGTGTTTTTGGGAAGAAAGTACACGCCGCCTAGAAAAGTGGGGCGAGGAGTGGAGTAAGGAAACAGTACCCAGCGTCCCTGGGAGGCAAGGAGCAGGCGACTACCCAGACTCTACTCCGATTTCTTTAGCTCCTTGAGTGTGGATGAGGCAGGGTAGTAAGAAGTTAGGAAAATTTCCTGACAAGTGAAATGAAGGAAACGGAGACAAAATAGTTAAACAAGGTGGAGCAATTAACAGGTTGCTAATAAATTGCAAGATTTTATCTTCCCTAACCAAGGACATTTAGGGGCATATAGTTTATACCTCTCCTCCTCAACCAGAGAGTGAGTAGCTTGAATCACCCAGGGCAGGGAGATAGAGGGCAGAGACCCAGTTGATGTCATTAGTGCCAACCAAACCCCAGGATGGAAGAATTTAGGGAAATAACAAAAATGCCCAATTAGAGCCAGACAAATCCAAGATTAAAGTAAAGCAGTGTAGCTGACCAGAGAATGATCCCAAACTCCCCTATAACCTCATTTTGATGCATCAGCGTATTAAAGAACACACCTGGAAAGCTATCAATATCCTGTTGAGACTCTCCCCCCTAAAACTCTGGACCCAGTGCACTCTCGGTCTCCTCTCTCCCTCAGGTGTGTACTCTTTTCTCCTAAACTCTAAGGGTCCCCACGAAACTTGCAACCAGGGGAGCAGCGAGCAGCAACAGCTTGTCCAGGGCTAAGCCCCTGGACCTATTTCTAAGGACTCTACTTTTGCCTCTGTAAATTTCCTGAGTTCACATAGCTCAGCATGGCTCACTCCTGTTGCAGTAAACTTACCTCTTCTATCTTAAGCCTTTCCTTTGTTTCACTGCCCCCAGCTTTAATAAATGTACTCTCAAAATCACCTGGACTCATGTTGTGAAATCTTTCCTGCACAGAGTCAAGAACCCACACATTCCAGACTGTGCCAGGGCAGACCCATGTCAGTCCCAGTCCCTGTCCAGTGACACCTGACTTTGTCCAGCTGCAGTCCAAGAGCTTCTTACTATCGACAACTTCACTAACCTTTGGGCCTCGATGGGGATCCCTGGAAAATGGAAAGTTCTCATCTGCAATTATTGCTCAGAGCCCAACCCCAGCTTCATGGGGACGTACCTGGGCCAGAAGAGCCATCTGTCTCCCCACTCCCTATCTCAGTGCTTTTAAGCTGCTCTAAGTTGCAAGTCTAAGAGACATTTCTGACTTATTTATTATTTATTCATTCAACAAATATTCTTTGACCAGCTAGTAAGTATCAGGCACTGTAATGGGCTCTTGTTCTTGAGGAATAAGACAGAGGTCTCTATCGTCAGGGAGTTTACAGCCTAATCAGGCAGACAGACAACAAACATACAAATAAATCTGCAATGTCATTTGTGCTGTAAATAAATTTATTTTTTTCAAAATATAAGAAAAAGTTTATTTCGATAGTCACAGAGGTAGAAGAAGTGAAACTGTAGAAGAAATGGGCTCAGGAAACAAGTTACAGAGGCAAAAGAAGGGATCTCAAGTCTTAGGAGAAAGAGAGAAGCAAGGAAAATGTGCCTGGTGAAAGGGGATGGGGAAGGGTACCGTGTGCTCTGTAGAGAGCGGCCGTAAAAAATAAATAAATAAAAATAAAGGGCAACAGTAGAATAATACTGATCAAGGAAAGGCTCTTTGAAAATGAGTCCTTTACCCTGGTTGGTGTGGCTCAGGGGTTGAGTTCTGGCCTGTGAATCAAAGGGTCACTGGTTCAATTCTCAGTCTAGGGGATATTCCTGGGTTCAGGACCAGCTCCCCGGCAGGGGCGCTGAGAAGCAACCACATGTTTATGTTTCTCTCCCTCTCTTAAGACAAAAAAAAGAAAATGGGTCATTTGTTCTTAATCTTTGTTTTAGGAAATGTGGTCAAAACTGAGAGGAAACTCATTTCTCTCTTGGGACCACAATATAATAAATGGGTTTCCTTTTTCTAAACCAATGGGTGAAAAAATTCAGGCAGTCAAAAGATGTTTCCTCAGGTCATGAAAGACAAAGACAAGAATACTTCCAGATTAAGGGAGACTAGAGAGACGTGACAAATTTAACATGGCAGATTCCATGTGTTATCCTAATAGATCTGGACCCCCCAAAAAAAAATTTCTTTAATTATAAAGGACATTAGTAGAACAACTGGCAAAATTTGAATAAGATCTCTAGCTTAGATAATAAGTTGAACTGTGTTAATCTCCTGATTTTAAAAAATAATTCTACTGCCCTTATAGAAGAAAACACGCACTGAAGTGTTTAGGGATAAAGTGGCATTGTGTTTGTAATTGACTCTCAAATGGTTTAGAAAAAATACATGCCCTGGTTGGTGTGACTCAGTGGATTGAGCACCAGCCTGCAAACCAAAGGGTCACCAGTTCAATTTCCCAGTCAGGGCACATGCCTGGGTTGTGGGCTGGGTCCCCAGCTGGGGGCGTGAGAGAGGCAACCACACATTGATGTTTCTCTCCTCCCCTTCCTCTCTCTCTAAAAATAAATAAAATACTTTTTTAAAAAAGAAAAAATATGTGTTTCTGTAGCAATACATAGGCAATGATAAAACAAGGCACATGGGAATTCTTTGTATTATTTTTGCAACGTGTCTGCAAATAGAATTATTTTGATAAGTTTTACATGATGAGTCCTTTTAAAGTTTTTCTTTCAGGTCTTACACAGCATTACCATTGAGATATTAAGTTGATTTATAAAGAGAAGGAATGATTTCTAGGACTGAGGCTCCCTAAATGTTGGACCACTGTATATCAAAACCGTATAATGACATTTTCATTTAAAACCACCTCTTTGGAGGGCAGCACAGTCTTTTCCTCATAATGGAGACAAGGCCTCCAAAACTCATAAAAGAAAAATGGCAATCACTTGGACTTTTCGGAGGAATTACTTTGAGAAAGACTGACATTCAGCAAAGTCTCTATTTTCTACTCAGAAAACATCGGATGATAATAAAGTGTTATCCACATTGGTTTCTCAGCTGCCAGGTATGTAGAGGGCCTTCTCCCTTTTAACTGTTGAGCCATTTCAAAATTCTGAAAATATTTTCAAACCTCCTCCATGCTAAGTGGGACAGGGAAACTCACTCAGTACAGTGGACCCAGTGGCTTCTGTCCCTTGAGGTGACCCTCATCACTATGAGACTCTCAAAATGAGTAACAATGATGACGTCTAAAGTAGAATGAGAGGTGGGCTTCCTGTACTCTCCAACATGGAAATTACAGCGCAGAACGCACGGAAGCCTTCTTAGCACAAACAAGACGCAAGGACGGGAGGGCTCCTCTCGCTCTTCTTCCCTCTGTGACTTACATGCCTTTTGTTCTAGGAACAGGAAGCCCAGACCTTCAGAACCAAGTTCCCCCAGAGACAGTTGATCAAGTCTGACTGTTCACAGATGAAGGAAGCATGGTCATAAGATGAAAGTGAGGAAAGACCTGGACCGGCTTTTGCAAAGTGAGGTTGTTGGGGAAAAAAAAGAAAGAAAGAAGAAACGAAGAGGAGTTAGCTGATTGAAAATCTGGGGCAAGAACATTCCAGGTGGAGCAACAGCAAGTGCCAAAGTCTTTAGGTGAGAACAGGCCCAGCTGGTTGAACAGAAGAGAAGCTAGTGTGTGTGAAGCCTAGCAATGGAAGGGGAAGAAAAGATCAGGGGGAGCTGACATGGGTCAGATCATGTCTGGCCTTGCACCCATGGGGA
Source organism: Macrotus californicus (assembly GCA_007922815.1). Lineage (NCBI taxonomy): Eukaryota > Metazoa > Chordata > Mammalia > Chiroptera > Phyllostomidae > Macrotus > Macrotus californicus. The sequence goes on from VMDR010001217.1 coordinate 75,864, forward strand.
GGGACATGGTCAGATTAGTATTCTAGAAAATGACCTTGGTTGCAACATGGAGAATGGATTTTAAGAAGATTTTAAGCAAAAGGCTAGTGAAGAAGCCATAGAGTTATCCAGAAAGGACAGGACAAGATTGGCCCAGGGTGGGGTCAAGGAGATAGAATGAAATGGAAAGAACCAAGAAGATAAGAAGGTCTGACTGAACATGGGGTTGTGGGTAAGAAAAAGAGAGGGCTGCAAGGATGACAGATTTTGGGCTCTGACAGCTGTAAATTTGGGGGATTATTCTGCTTATAATAGCCTTCCTGCCTGGGGAACCTACTAGATAGTAAGAACTGGGTAGTCACATTTCACATTTCACCTTGTGAATTAATAAACAGCGAGCAGGTGGTTGGGTCTGTCCTGTCATTTTCCATGACCTTGATTCACAGAAGCCTGCCCTAGACAAGTCTCCAAAACGTTGAGTTTTGGAGCCAGCCTGTGGTCATAGGAGGTACTGCGGGTGACTGGGTGCTCTTTATCAGTGGAATCCACATGTCATAGCATTTGAGCTAGTCATAAAAGAATTTTTTAAAAAGCATCATGGAAAAATTTAAACATATGTAAAACTAAAAATAGTATAATGAGCCCCTTTAAGTCTACTATTCTGCTTCAACAATTATCGATTGTGGCCAACTTGCTTCCTCTATACTTTCCCTCTGAGCCCTAGGTTATTTTGAAGTAAATCCCAGACATCACCAAATAGTTCAAATTGCCCACTCACACCTTTTTTTTACAGTTTGTTTGAATCAGGGTCCCAGTAAAGTTCATACATTTTACTTGGTCAATGTGTCTCTTAAGTCTATTTTAACCTTAGATTCCTCCTCCTGCCTCCTCCTTCATCCTGTTTTCTCGCAATTTATCTGTTGAAGACACTGGGCCATTTATAGGCTGTGTTCTGGCCTGGTTGTTTGACTTATTCCTCTGTCCCTGTGTTCCCTGTAAACTTGTTGTCAGATTAGTCTCACATTCAGTTTTCTGGTAAAGATACATCGTGAGACTTGTACTTATCCCATTACAGTGGGAGGGACTCAATGCCTGCTCCTCTCTCTTTTTCTGGTGTTAAATCTGAGCAGTGGGTTCAGATTGAGAAAACCATTATGAAGGTCCCCATCTCTCTTTCACATACTGGTTTAATTGATCATCACTGCCTACCTCCATTATTTTATGAGGGGGTGCAAAATAGAGATGCCCTAATTCTATCATTCCTTCTGCATTGATCACCTGGGATTCTGCTGTAGATAAGAATGTGCCCTCGTTAACTCATTGTTTACATTGAGATACAGGTTATACAGGAAAGACTGGATAAATATGTGTTTCCCCCCCATGTTTTCAGAACAATGAGTTGGTTCCCCAGCATCCTTCAAAAGTGACAAGTTAGTTGTTGTTTTTTTGCAGCCACAAGTTAGTTATTTTCAATATCATTGTGAAGTTGTAGATGTTATCATCTTTTGTATGTTTCAGTCCATTGCAGTTATAATTTTTGATGCTCAGATTGTCTCTGTTTTGACCAGGGGAAACCTCTTCAAATTGGCTCATTAGTGCTTCTTTTCTTTTCTATGTGAAATTTACACAACATGAAATAAACCATTTTAAAATAAAAATTAAAGTATTGAGACACAGATAAGGAAACTGGAAACACACAGAGCAACATACTTACCTGTCTCAGGTCAAAGGTCCTGTAGCTAATGACACCAGGCCTCAAACCCAGGCTGACTTGAGAGTCTGAGCCCCTCACCGTTGGTCTCTTACCTCTCACTCACTAGTCCTCACTCTAACCTGTGAGCATTTGGCTTATTACTCTGCTCACTTCCTGTATCTCCTATACTACAACACAAGTGAATGCCACACATAAATGAAGTTTCTTGGGGTCGGGGGAATAAACAAAACAAAACAAAGCCCAGGAGAGCCCATGCCCATTCTAAAGCCTGTGTTAAGTAGTTGGGGTCGGGTGAGGGGGTGAGGGGAGTGGTCAGCAGCTGCTGAGCCTCAATTGTCCTGAGGGGATCAAAGTCCAGTGTTGCAGGGTATCTGTGCTTTTTGTTAAAAAATGAGAAGCCAGTACTCCAGATTCTGATTCCAATGATAAATGTTGGTGTTCGACTTTAAAATAAAAAATGAGAAGGAAAAAAATAACCCTGATGACACAGCATATAGGCCTCAGGCCACCAGCTTTCAGTCTCTGAATCAGGGCTGTCCCATAGAACTTCCTGTGATGATGGGAATCTTTCATATAGCCTCTGCTCATCGTCATAGCCAGCTAGCTCCATGTGGCTCTTGAACACTTGAAATGTGGCTAGTAGGGTTAAGGGACTGAATTTTAAAATTTTAATGTAATTTGAATAGCCACATATTGAATAGCCACCCTAGTGGCTACCATATTGAGCAGCGCGGCTCTGGATGGAATAATTCATTGGTTTCTGAAGTTTGGGAACTGGTGGGATGAATAGAGGAGTTTTAAACATTAGAGAGTACTCTGAATGGTGACATGGGACTGATCATACTTCACACCTGCTGCAGAGCCTCTCTGAGCCTAGAGATCAAGTTCGTGTTCCCTGCTACCATGTTCATGGACCCAACTTCCATTTCTCAAAAAATTTTCCAACTCACTGCATACTTTTCACCTACCCAGACATGTCAATTCTCTCAATAAGCCAGGATCTTGCCTACTATAATGCTTTGCTAAAGCTATTCCTAAATTTCCCAAATACTTTTTGAATATGCATGGTATTCCAGGAATTGTACTTGTGTGCTAGAATACATATTTTCTTCTCCTGAGCAACTTAGAGTGTAGTTGAGGGGAAAGAGCAAGTAAATAATTTAAAGGTACTATTTTATGTGTTATCTTGGGGAGAGACACAGGAAGGGCCTCTTCCCTCAGTTAGGGGGTGAAGTGGGGAGAAGGGGGCTTTTGAATTGAGTCTTGAGGGTTACATAAGGGTCAGGAAGGATTGGAAAAACCACCAAACAATCCTACCAAGGACAGCGGCACAGAGATAGTTGGGACCAAGGTGAGTTTAGGCAGTTGTAAACAAGTCAGTATGTTTTTCACATGGAAGATGAGGAGGCAGTGGTTGAAGAATCAGGCAAGGACAAGATGTTAAAAATAATAACAGCCATCATAATTGTGTGATTATTACCAGCCAGGCTCTGAGTACTTTATCTGTAGTAAATAAACTAATAGTCATCTGTTATAACCTTTACAACTTTAATGATGGGGACACTGATACAGAAGAAGTTTCAATAACTAGCCCAAGTTAAACAACAAGTAGCAAAGCCTGCATGTGAACCTGGCAATTTGGTTCCAGAGCCCACATGCTTAAGGAGCCCTTGGCCCTGGGATGGCCCTGGCTGGGTAGCTTAGCTGGTTAGAGCACTTATACACCACGGTTATGGGTTCCATCTTCAGTCAAGGCACATACAAGAAGAAACCAATGAATGCATAGATAAACAAAACAACAAATTGATGTTTCTTGCTCTCTGAAAGTCAATAATGAAGAAGGAGAAGAAGAAACAGCAGCTCTTGGCCCTAGGGGCCCAGCCAATAAATTAGGACTTAATCCCAATTTTTAAGCCATGGTGTGATTGAATCATGTTTCCACTTTTAAAAGATTCTATTTGACTCTTGGAGGCAGAGAGATCATAAAGGGGTCTGTTATGATAACCCAGAGAGAGACACCGCGGGGCTGGCAATGAGAATGGCAAATGTGGGCTAACAGGAGAATTATGGAGGAAAATGGAATTGACAGTTCTTGGTGACTAGAAATGGGAAGTAAGGGAAAAGGAAGAGTCAAGGCCACTGACTGGGAGTGCAGAAGGACTGGAAAGGAAGGATGACAAGGTGAAGTGGAGCTGTCCAGCAGGCACCGGCCATCGGAATCGCTCAGCACACAGGTGATGGCTAAATCCAGGGAAGATGTTCGAGGAAAGTCAGAACTCTAAGAAAAAAGAAAGAGACTGGAGGAGAGGGGTGGGGAGAGAGGCGGGATTAAAGCCAGCAGAAGGCCCACAGATGAGAGTGAAGACAACCAAGGGAGAAAAAGGCTCTTAAAGAAGCTGTTACCTGGGGCAAATAATGGCCGCAGGCTTTGACAACTTTGTAGTCCTTGATAACTTTCCAGAGAGCCACTGTGCAGAAGATGCAGACATTGGTTGGAAGGAAAAGAGTGAGATACAGCATGACCTCTTTGGCCATATCAACCTGCTGAACTCTTCTTGTCCTTCAGGAAGCAAATGGACTTCTCTGCTAGCTTCTGGTATAGAGGTTCCCAGCTCTATCTCACCTGGGAGTTTTTTTTTAAATTACTATTAAAGACAGCTATTAGTGATGATCAAAATCAGAACAGTGATTGCCCCAAGGAAGGGAGAGGCGGGGATCGCTTGGGAAAGGACAAGAAAGAATTTGGGGGATGAGGGATATGTTCAATGTGATGAAAAGGTTCTGAGCTGCATTTGTCAAAACGCATCAAAATATACACTTAAGATGTATGCATTTGAATGTATGTAAACTACTCTTCAGAATTGTCAAAAGTGACAAAATTACCGATTTCGGAATTCTACCCTGGACTTTTAAGTCAGACTCTTCGAATATGGAGCTTGTGCGTTGCTATCTGGGAGGCGCCCCAAGCGATGCACTTGTAAAGTGCGTCCAGGTAGGAGACGTTTCGCTGGAGGAGCTACTCTCACCGCTTCAGGAACCCTGCCTGGGCTCTGGCATGGCTCTATCATGGGTCTGGTATCTGTCCTTCCATCCGTTTCTGAGCAGGCAGGACCTTGTGCTGTGAGCTCTGGGTCCCCCAGGGAACAGCTCTGGGCCACCTGCTCCTCGGCAGGACGCCCGGAGAGGGGTAGGAGGGACCGCTGAGCCCGGAGCTCGTAAAGCCACTGTGGGGTCGGTATGCCCTGCTCGTTCCTCAAGACGGTGAAAGAGCGCAGGCACCACACCGCAAACTCAGGTAGGCCCTCGGCTGTTATTCTTCTATCGCTGAGAGCTCGATCACCTGGAAACGAAGCCATTAAGTTATGGGAAAATCTGATAAGATGCGTGGCCGGTCGACCTCGTGGCGCAACGGTAGCGCGTCTGACTCCAGATCAGAAGGTTGCGTGTTCAAATCACGTCGGGGTCAGCCTTTTCGACGCTTTTTCTGTATTTCCGTCATGACGGGAGGCCAAAAATCGCGAGGTGGCCTTTGCTGCAGGTCCAATATCAAGGATCTGGGCTGGCTGCGGTGTTCCTGAGGACTAGTGCATGTTCCAGATCGCTCAGCCCGCGGAGTCTGGCGGTCGTGCAGGCGAGAACGTCGCTGGGTCAGTTCAACGCCCTGAGTATCGTCTCCGCAGTGCTGGGCAGGATCTCAAGGAATGAAGCCCTTCAGCGACCTGAATGGATCCAGTCTTCATTGAAGACCCGGAGGTCAGACCTCACGGAAGACAGGCAACTAGCTTCTGTCGTGGACGAGGTGGCCGAGTGGTTAAGGCGATGGACTGCTAATCCATTGTGCTCTGCACGCGTGGGTTCGAATCCCATCCTCGTCGGCTTAGGGCTGTCACGCTCGGCTCCAAGTTTTGTAAGAAAAATTTCTCTTCACTTTCGTATACGGACGTTCAATTCCCATATCACCCCCTTCATTCTCTCTCACCAGCGGTCGTGACTTTTTGTCCCTTCTGCTCCATTTCCCGGGATATGCTAGGGGTGGCAAAAATATGGCCCTTTACATTAATTCACCTACCATGGAGCTGACCTGGCCAAGAAAAGAGGCTTCTGGAATTCTACCGCTAGGCGCCGTGGCTTAGTTGGTTAAAGCGCCTGTCTAGTAAACAGGAGATCCTGGGTTCGAATCCCAGCGGTACCTAAGTAGATCGTGAGTGTCTTTTGCTTAAAACAATCTGAAAGAGGAATCTCTGAGATTCCTGGCATCTAGCCTACAAAGTTTCCCTCCTGTCTATCCTCTCAATTAAATAGGCTGTTTCCCATTTGTTTGTGTTTCTGAACACTACGAAACACGTCGTCAGTGTTAAGCTGTTATTTGCGCCCCGGCCTGCTGCCAAGCGCTAACATCGCACTATCTGTGCTTGTTAGTTTGTGCCTTGCCTGTTACCTCCTAAAATGTTTGGTGGTTTACCCTTCGCAATCGTACCCATTTTTAAACCTTTCTTGACAGGACACATCTGTAATGCAAAATCTGTATAGTATTATAGATAAGTCACAAAACGTACTCGGCCGGTTAGCTCAGTTGGTTAGAGCGTGGTGCTAATAACGCCAAGGTCGCGGGTTCGATCCCCGTACGGGCCATGAGAAAGTTATTTTAATGCTCTCTCTGAGTTAACTTTCTGTTATAGGGGAAGGCCTAAGGAACGTTTCCAACACCAGAACTGTCCACATACAAAAGAGAAGCAAGCGTTTTGAGTCACAGTCCAAAGTGCTAGTGTTTTCAGGAGGAGGAGGAAGTTTCAATGACACTGGAGCTCTTTCTAGATCTGACCAAAACATGGTTGGTGGCTGCTGGAACTCCCTATGTGAACTGTAAACAGAAGGGTGCCAGAAGCTGGAATAAAGATTGTCTCAAACCATACGTGTGGCATTGATCAGTGCAGTGTGGGAAATGGAGTCAGAAATGGAACTAACAAGTTTTTCCTGTCTTTCTCCACAGACAAGATGTCCAGTTCATCCAGTCCCTGTCTATGTTAGGATCTGAGAAAACAATCCCTTCCCTTTCTCTCCTGGAACACCATGTTCCTGTTTCTGCTTTTACTGGATCTCTGGGCCATATCTCTGTCCTGCAGTTCCCCTCAGACTTGCTATCTAAGAGCAGGAACCATATTCTTCCTATGTCCCTGGGACTCCCACCTCACTCCCAGCCCCAAGAGAGCTCCAAGAAAAAGACTGATCCTTATTCCCATTCCTTTGGTTCATCAATCCCTGTAACGCCACACAGACACAGCTTCAGCCTTAGCATTAGCAGCACTTTAATTCCACAAAAACTCAGAAAGCCAAAACTAATCAGAACACTCCACAACAGGTGGGCTTCACACCCAGAGACAATTCTATTGAACCCTGAGAGCAGTGAGACCCCTTCCAACTCACCCCCTCTACCATGCAATGCATTCTTTCTAGCTTCACCCCAGTCCTGGCTGAAATGGGATGGTGGGGGGCCAGCGGGCAGAAGCAGGAGGTTATCCATCTGCAGGTGTACATTCTTGTCTGCATGGGGAGTGGCCAAGGACCACTCAAGCTCCCATAGCCCATGGCACCTAGATGTGGCCACTAGAGTCAGAGTGGCCACAGTGAGGGCTGGTGCATCTGTTTCTCCTTTCTTGATCACATATGGCAGTCATCACTCCCAAACTCAGACCTCAGGCCCTGGGTGGCCAGGTCCGGTGCTCTGGCTAGGGGTGAACAAGGTAGCTACAAATGGTCAACTGAATAGGAGCTGAGCATTATCCCCTCCCACCAGGAAAGGCTTTAGAACTTTCCCGTATACACCTGCATAAGGCCCAGTGAATGGATGCTGGCCTACTAAATTTATCTGAAAGCCTCCAAAATATTGGTCACCCCACCAGAGCTCCTTGAAGAGTCCTTAGGATCCTCCTGGGCCCTGGCCTGGCCTCTCTTGTCCTCATGGTCACTTGCACAGAGCCTCCAACACCTCCAGGGTGCGTCGGATATCCCGGACTTGGCGCGCCAGGCCCTGCACAGGCTGCAGAGCCCTCTCCAGCTCCTCGCAGCGCGCCAGCAGGGTGTACATCCCTTTGATGCTCATGTCCACGGCTTCGCCTAGGGAGTCCACGGCATCGCGGTAGGTCTGGATGCAGCCCACGCTCAGTGCTGTCAGCTCCTGCACCGCGCCACCCAGCCCGCGAAGCAGACGGTCTACCCTGCCACCCAGCTCCCGACTCAGCCGCTCTAGGTCTCGCAGCACATCGGGGTCGATGGGGGGAATGGCCGGAATGGATGAGGGCGCTGAACAGGGCGGAGCAGGGGGCGGGGCTTGAGAGGTACCGCTCAGACGGATCTTGAGTTGCAGGTTGTTGGCGACAAAGTGGGTGAGGTCGCCATGGCGGCTCACCGTGCCCTCAAGCTCCAGGGGGCTTGAGATGGTGGCTCGACGCCCGCCACCCGAGCCAGACTCCGCTCCCACTGCGGACCCGGTGCCGCCGCACGCCCCACTCAGCCCGTCCAGGCTGCGGCTGTCCTGAAGGCGGCTGGAGAACGATCTGCCAGCCCTGCCGGCCTCCCCCTCTTCATCCTCCTCTTCCTGCTCAACATCCATCCCTCCGCCTCCCTGACTCCCTCGACGGCAGACCCTTTCGGATGCAGGCTTGTCCTCGGGCGGCTCAGGGTCCTTGCGTAGGGAAGATCCGTGCAGGTCGTGCTCGGGACCTGGCGCCCCCCGGCGGCTCTCCGATGCACACGGCGTCACTGCGCGGCCGAGCTCGTTCTCTGGAGGCTCCGGTTCCGGCCATTGGACGACGCTGCAGCTCAAAGTCTTCGGGGACGCCCTGGGGTGGCGGCTCGAGCTTCCAACGTTCTCGGCCTCTTCCTCCCCCGACACCCGGAAGCCTGAGGACGGCTCAGAGGGCGCTCCGCCCGGCCCGCAGCCAAAGATCGCGGCTTGCTGTCCCCCCAGAGGCAGAAGGTCTGCCTCGGGCCCAGGCCGCCCCCGGGACGACTCCATACTGCAATTGGGGGCAGGAACCGCCGGCTCCCAAGGCATTGGCGGCGCCTTTAAGGGGCGTTGGTAGAAGCGCGCCGATGGGCTGCGGGCTGACAATGGAAAGGACGGGAACAGCACTCTGATTGGTCACGGAGACCAGGAAGTCCCGGAAGAAGAGCTGTTATTAAACAGCCAGACACTAGTGAGAGCCAGCGGGACGGAGATAAGGAGGTGACAGCTGCTCTCATCGCCCCACCCCTTCACAAAGTTGAGGGGGCGGATCTTGAAGAAGAAGGTCCTGAAATTCCGGAGTCCTCCAGGGGCTGGGCTCAGACTCTTTCCGCCCACAATGGTCACGCCCACAGTTGTTGCTTAGCAACCATACCAAGTAGCGATTGGACTTGGGGTTCGTAAGAGAGGTTCTTGGGATGTAAATAGTATATCCTGCTTGGATCATCGGGATTGAACCACACATAGTTTTTCAGGAAGGATGAAAACAATTCTTAGCAGAATGTGAATTGTTCGTACGGTCATCCTCTGCTCACAGACCTAGCAGATGAACTATCCAGAGCAACTAACGGTGGACAGCGAAGCGGATTTAAGGACTTTCCTGGCCTTTTGCCACTCTGTTCTTTCTCCTGCCCCCTCCACGTTTCAGTCTCTTCCCCTGGAGGATGGCATGTGATTTTGCCACTAGGAAAAACAGTCAATAAGTGAATGTCCCTACCTGAAGGTCAGATCCCTGGTACCATTCTGATCTTCTCTCTTCCTCCTCTTCCCCTTCCTGGTCCTGCTGGAGCCACATAGGCCTCCTCCTCACTGTTCTTCTGACAGGACAGACATGCTCCCTCCTCCATAAAAAGAGACTTACACTAGCTCTTTTATGGGGGCGGGAGGGCTGGGGCGAGGCTGAGTCTACCAAGAAAAAATTTCAACTTGGATATTCCTCCTTTCCTTCTCCCATTTAGGTTCTTATTCAAATGTTACCTGAAATTTTCAGTGAGACCTCCCCTTACAGCCTGTTTAAAATTGCACCACTTTACCCAGTAATTCCTAGTCTTCCTTCCCTGCCTTTTCTCTGTCGTACTTATCGCCATCTGACATGCAACATACTTTGCTTACTTGCTCATGTAGGTTAAGGCATTCTGTCTGTTTTTTGCTCATCTGTGTCCCAAATGCTTAGAACAGTGTCCCCTATATAGTAGGTGCTCAATAAATATTTATTAAGAAAACTACCCCAAGTGATTAATTCCCTCCCCCTTTTTTTGGCTTGAACTCTTTCAAGATGTGTCTCTGTCACTTGTGCCCAGAATCTTGACTAATATACTAGGATACCAATAGTCCAGTCTACACTTTTCTCCCTTTCCCCGAGACTGACCTGCCCGCTTATGTTCCTTTTACCCTTTAGCAGATGGATTCTCTTTACTCAGCAAGTGACAGAAAATACCAGTTGAATCAACAAAAAAGGGAGGGATATTTGTTATGTCATGCAATTATGGTCTTGAGTGCACGTCAGAGAAGCCTACATTCAGTTCTCTGAGGCTGTCAGGAAGGGTTTGGTTTCTGTGAGGCAACTTTGTCCCAAGTAGGCTTCCTCATGGTGTCAAACGGCCATGCCATTGGTCATTATTTGGGGATTATATTAGTCTTCTTGGGATGCTGTAACAAAATACTATCAGCTGGTTTTCCTAGACAACAGGCGTTTCTTCCTGTTTTGGAGGCTGAGAAGTCCAAGGTGTCAGCTGATTCAATACTTGGTGAGGCTCCTCTTCCCAGTCATCTTCTAGATGTGCTCTTACATGGCAGAGAAAGAAAGCTAGCTCTCTTCTTGTAAAGACACTAATCCTATCATGAGGTCCCCACCCTGATGACCTCATCTAAAACTTATTAACAGCCCTGGCTGGTGTGGCTCAGTGGATTGAGTGCCAGCCTGAAAACCAAAGAATTGCTGGTTCGATTCCCAGTCAGGACGTATACCTGCATTGTGGACCAGATCCCCAGTCAGGGTACATGGCTGGGGTGTGCAAGAGGTAACCACACACACATTGATGTTTCTCTCCCTCTCTTTCTCCTTCCCCTCTCCTCCCCTCTGTCTATAATTAAATAAATAAAATCTTTTAAAAAACCCTAATTACCTCTAAAAGCCCACTTCCAAACATCACATGATGTTAGGACTTCAATATGCGAATTTTGGAGAAACAAAAATATTCAGTCCACAACAGGGGTCATTTGTCATTCTTTTTGGCCTCCCAGGATCTCAATCCCAATATCTGAGAACTCTTCCATCTCATTAGGCAGAGCCCAGCTACTACTACAAAAGCTGGAATACAAAGCAGTCCCTTTCCCAACTTCCCTAGTGCATGACTCAGACTGCACCGTGCTCTACTGTGCCACTTCTGCAGTGAAGCTCTTCCTGGCTGTGTAGATTCAAAGCATGGTCCTTCTAGAAATTCCTGGCACTCCTAGAGATTCTGTGAATTACCCTGGATGCTTACTAATAAAGTCCTTTTCTGCTTAAATGAACCTAGATTGTTTTCTGTTGCATGTATTGGCATTACGTAGCCAGTATTTCTTCAGCAAAATGGCTTTGTTTGGGAACCATGCAGAATTGCACTTTGGGACATGGAGCTAATGGCAAACCACATGCCAAGTCCAGAGAAACAAAGGAGAGGAACTACTCTTTTATGGACTTACAAGAGACTGTTGTAAATGAAGAGTCCATTGGAGGAAACTGCAAGTTGGAAGTATAGTGACCTTTCATTGGCTGAGTTACGACAGTCTCCCATTTCTTCCCCCATTTGAGGTAGTAAAGCAGTATCACTTACTGTTTGAGAACAAGGTATGTCTCTTCCTGTTGGGGTCAGCAGTATATGTTGAGTGACAACTGAACAAGAGTTCTCTCTTCCAGCCTCCTCACTCCATTTGAAATGAGGTCTCTATTTATTAGTTTTTACATGTGCAACAGGAACCGTGGCTGATACACTTCCACACCTTCCATTAGTCTTCACAGGGGGACAAGGATGCATCTTTCCCAAAGCCCCAGTTAGTCTCCCTTCACATCTCATTGGCCTAAACTGGTTCATATACCCAGTGTAGTCACTTTGGCCAGTGATACATTGTCTGATTGACTTGTCTGATTGACTTTGGCCTGGATCTGCAAGCAATCACTCCAGCAAGGCAATAAGAATTAACTGATTAGATTAAAGCAATTATGCTTCTCCTGGATCTAGGGGTAGGTCAGTTCCCCCAAACTAAAGTAGCTGCAACACAATAGGGAAGGGAAGAGAGGTTATGGGGGAATGACCACAGGGGACAGTAAAGTAAGGCCTGTGGGCTAAATTCTGCTCTCTACCCATTTTTATGTGGCCTGTGAGCTAAGAATGTTTTTTTCACATTTTTATTTTTTCATTTTTCATTTTCCTGTGCAATCATTTTTTAAAAATTAAAAAAGAAAAGGCAGACGTACCCAAATTGTCCAGGCAAATAAACTCAATTTTTTCTTTCTGTCATGTCTGATGTTATAATTTTCTACGTAAGTGTTAAAGTTAATTCTATATGCCTGTGTTGTCTGATTTGATTAAATGCCCCCTATTCACGGCACAAACCTTCCCTAAGCTAAATAAACACAAATATTGAGAAACAAATTTTTATCTTGTTATGTAGAAGAAACCAGGCAAGCTTAAGTGTTGATGTTCTTTCTTTTTTTTTTTTTTAAGATTTTATTTATTTTAGAGAGAGAAGGAAAGGAGGAAGAGAGGGAGAGAAACATCAAGGTGTAGTTGCCTTTCATGTGGCCCCAACTGGGGATCTGGCCTGCAACCCAGGAATGTGCCCTGACTGGGAATCGAACCAGCGACACTTTAGTTTGCAGCCTGTGCTCAACCCACTGAGCTACACCAGCCAGGACTGATGTTCTTATCTTTCAAATCTTATTTCTTAAAACTCAGTGTAGCTGAGGAAGTTTAATGACACCAGTCCTGTTATTTCTTGCCAGATGTGTTACACAGCAAGCGTATTTACAATAATGAAGTGTCTGAGACATATCTGTTGTCAAAGTATACCATAATTGAGGAGAGTTTTTTACATTTTTCATGCTTAAAATATTAAAAATATGAAAAATTCATATAATTATATGAAATTCAAATTTGAACATCCATGAAGTTTTATTGGCATCCAGCCAGGCTCACTCATTTATGTACTGTCTACGGTTGCTTTTGCGCCATAATACCGCAGTTTAGTAGTTTTAGCAGAGGCCATATGGCCTGCAAAGACTTAATTACTTCCTGGACTTTCACACATAAAGTTTGCCACCTTTGCACTGCAGCAGCTGTTTGCCTATCACTGTCACCAACTGTTGGTCACTTCTGGATGTCTGATGTGACTCGTATTTCCACACATATGCACATTCTGTTTATGAGACTTTGGAATACTCTTTGATATTTTATAAAAAATGTTTCTGGTCCAAAAGACCTGTACTACAGTGCTGGGAGCTAGAGAAGGATGTGTTTTGCTGTAATCAGGGGCAAGTATCTTGTTAAAGGCCTATGTTTTCCTGCTACCCCATAAATACACATATTTCTTGTTACCAACTGTGCAATTCCTGTATATGGGAATTTAGTATATGAAGAAAATGGTGGCATTTTGAGTCAATTTATAGACATTGTATGAGACCAGCTATTTGAATGAAAACAAAAAACAATTATTTCATTCCTTACACCAAAAAAAAAAAAAAAAATTCCACTTTGATCACAATTTTACTTTAAAAAAAAATTGATTTAAGCCCTGGCTGGTGTGGCTCTGTGGTTTGAGCACTGGCCTGTGAACCAAAATGTTGCCAGTTCAATTCCTAGTCAGCACACATGCCTGGGTTATGGGCCACGTGGGCCAGGTCCCCAAATGGGGGCGTGTGACAGGCAACCTATCCATGTGTTTCTCTTCCTCTTTCTTCTTCCCTCCCCATCTCTCTAAAAATAAATAAAGAAAATCTTTTAAAAATGATCTGAGAGAAAGAGAGAAACATCTATTTTTCGCTTCACCTAGTCACACACTCATTGGTTAATTCTTTTATGTGCCCTGACCCAGTTTGGAACCTGCAACGCTGGCACGTACTGGACGATTCTGTAACCAACTGAGCTACTCAGGCAGGGCTAATCACAATTTTATTTATTTTTTAAATGATTTTATTTATTTATTTATTTTTAGAGGGGAAGGGAGGAAGATAGGGAGAGAAACATCGATGTGCCAGAGAAACGTCAGTTGGTTGCCTCTCACAAGCTCCCAACTGGGGACCTGGCCCTCAACCCAGGCATGTGCCCTGACAGGGAATGAAACTGGTGACCTTTGGATTAGAAGGCCTGTGCTCAATGCGCTGAGCCACATTTGTCAGGGCACATGCCAATTTTAAATGAAAAAGAAGAAAAGTACTGAAGATAAACAGAGGTGCATTTTTTTTTAAGTATGGGATAATAAAGATTTTTCAAAGAAAAATCAAACATCAAATCCATAAAGAAAAAAGATGATAGATTACACAACATAAAACTGAAAAACTTCAGTATAGAAAAAACTACTCTAAACCTTTTGTTGAAAGACAAATTGCAGAAAGGAAAATATTGGCAAAGTATATGACAAATTAATATCCCTTGCCTTTACAAGGAAATTAGTAAATGACACATATAATAAAAAAATGGCCAAGGACGTCAGGGTTGGTTAATTTAGCAGCTCAACAAAATCATTGAGGATGCATTCTAGACAGAGTGAAGAGCAAGTGCAAAGGCCCTGAGGTGGAAACAAATTTGACATGCTCAAGGAGCTTTGGTGACTTGGGGAGTGGAAAAGCCAACACACCCGAGGAGGATGCAGGAACGTGGATACCCTCCATTAGAGCTGGTAGGAGTGTGAGTTGCCTCACCACCTTGGAGAGCAATTGGGCAAAGTCTATTGAACATTTCCAAGGTGTACCTTACCACCCAGCAATGCCGTGTCCTTCTCCAGATCTTCCCCAGAGAAGTCCTCACATAGGAGCACAAGAGGGCATGCAAAACACATGGGCACAGTACAACACACTGAAGATAGTCTATATGTCCATCTGCAGAATGGCTTCTTTAAAAACCTAGGAATATTCATATTAAGGATTACAGTACAGCTGTTTTACAAAACACATCTATCCAGACTGTCATAGAGAGCCTTCTAAGGCATCATAAGGGCAAAAAGGAAGTGACAAAACAACACATACAGGCTGATACTACTTACATTAAAGAAATACCTACATGCTAAAAAAATGCTGTTTTCCAGGAGTATATAGATAGGAATGTAAATACAAAGAAAGAGGACTAGAAAGATGTTATCAAACTGGCATTAGTTTAATTGGGAAAGGGGAGTTTCACCTTATATTATTTATGACTGAATTGACTCATTTGTGTAAATTAAAACAAAAAAATTTAGAGATAATAGACGGCTCAAACCCAAGCCCCGGGGAAGCAAAGCCTGGGGACTAAGGAGGATTAGGAGCCACATGCACAGGGTGCTTGCATGGCAGGCTCGGTGGCGAGGGTAAAGGAGAAACGGGGCAGGGGAAAGCCCATGTGTAAGGAATTTTAACAACACCTTTGAAATACTCCTGAATCAGAGAATGCATCATAATGGTAATTAGAGAATACTGAGACCTTAAAAATACAAAATACTGTACTCCATGTCAGGCCTGTATGATACAATGAAATGACACTTTGATGGATGTCAACAGCTTTAAGTGCTCACATCGAAGAACTTGGAGATGGATTAGTGACCTATATGCAGGGGATCAAGCAAATAAGACAACTTCAGGGACAGTCAAAATTTGCATAAGGAAAATACTAGAATGCCACATGAGTCAGCTTGGCTAGCATCTCATGATAATACAAACACTGGGCATTGATCCTCTAGATGAGCAAGATCCATGAGCATAGAGAATCTGTTCTGTATTCATTGCTTTCCATCCAGCCTCTAGAATAAAGCCTGGAATGTCAAAGGCACTCAATAACTCTTGTCAAATGAATAAATCTAACCAAAAGTATGACATAACTACATCAGAAGGATGTGGGGACAGGATGTGTGTGCATAGATATAGTGGCAGGGGTGTAAAAGAATTAATCCATAAATTTTATAGCAAGTAAACAGTAGATAATACCTGAAATTGAGAATTTGTGAAACAGCAACAGAAGCATGTGATTTGGAAATAGATGGTAAATATTCAAAGCAAAGTAAAACAAGTGAGCAAAAAGATTTGGAATTAGATGTCTCAGGGAAAAGAGAAATGAGCAGACTGACTTATTCCCCACTTTTTGGTCTTATAACATCATTCAGTTGTGTTCATCTATGGGCCCGTTTAGTGGGTTGCAGAGCGGCCCCCAAAGATATGTCTATGCCCTACGAACACATGAATGCGCAGTTTTTTGGCAAAGTGTCTTTGCAGATGTAATTAAGGATCTTGAGATCATCCAGGGCTCTGGGTGGGTCATAAATCAAATGAGTAGTGTCCTCATGACACAGAGAAGAGACAGAGACAGAAGAGGGGAAGGCCATGTGAAGAGGAAAGCAGAGATTGGAGCTATTCAGCCACAAGCCAGCCTGAAGCCACCTGAAGCTGGAAGAGGCAAAGATTTTCTCTAGAGCCATCAAAGAGAGTGTGGTACTGTGGACACCTTGACTCTGGACCTGCCAGAGTAAATTTCCATTGTTTTAGATCACCAAGTTTGTGGTCCTTTATTACTGAAGCTCTAGGAATCCAATACAGCATGAAAAACTGAGGTAAAATAAAAATAAGAACATTTATTGATATATTTCACCACAATGATTAAAAGAACAAATAATCAATTCAGAAAAAGCATTTGATGAAAAGTTAACACCTAATGATACAAAAAAACCCCCAAACCCTTAGCAAAATAAAAAGAGAATAGGCCTACTTTAACCTGACAAAGGATTTTTTTTAGGCTATACTTAATAACAGCAAAAACTGTGATTCTTGTTCCGCTTCTGTGATGTATACACATATACAATAAATGTGTGTGTTATGAAAAGGCAGGGTTATACCATTCTAGCACCATATTAAATATGGAGTTTTAAAACCGGGCTCCCCTTACTAATTGTGTGACTTTTGGCAGATCACGTGTCTCAGTTGCTTTATCTGCGAAATGAAGGTAAACCTACCACAAATAATCTACTTAACAGTGAAACCTGAGTCAGAAATGAGACACCATCCGTACTGCTTCTATTCACTCCTGTATCCGATCCTGACCAGAGCAATAAAACAAACAGAAAAGGACAACTTCTAGGTAACAGCACTGTCCAGGTGCTCCTAGGGTGGCAGGGACTGAACCAGGAGAAACACTAGAGGTCAGACAATCGAGAGTGAGAAGTAAGAGGTGGGGAGAGATCAGGCTTAGCAGAGGAGAGGCGAGGCCCCCAGCGGGCCCAGACCCTGGGAATCAGAGCAGGAGAAAGAAAAGACAGTGGGGGCAAGGTGGCTGGCAACTGACCAGGCCGGTGTCAGAGCCGAGGGCAGGTGCTACCAGGGGCAGCGATGCAGTACATGTCCCTGGCATCCAGCACGGGCAACTCCCTAGTCTCCTCCCCGTAGGGGACAGCTTCCTCCCCAGCAAAGTCTCCACCTGTAAACATCTATACTCGTCATTATAAAAAGTTTCAGCCTTTATTAAATAAAAAGGAGGTAGAAGACAGATAAGGGAACAGGCCAGAGACCCCTCCTTCCAACTACACATATACAGACATACAAATACAGACGCAACTGAGTAAATGACAGGGACAATTCAGGGGACAGACTGAAGGGCTGAAGGTGGCAGCACCCTCCGAGAATGGGCCCGGACCCAAGGGTGGGCTGAGACCTGAGCCAGGGGCAGTCGGTCTGAAGGGTTATGTTTGAGCAACTTGGAGATGAGGTCCTGGGCTCCCACAGGCACAGAAGCGGGGAACTTCAGGTCCACCTGCAGAAGTAGAGGAAGAAGAAATGACTCATTAGTTTCACGCTAGCTACTTTTTCCTTGGCTGCCCATTCTATTTGGAGACTTACATGGTCCCCACAGCTACATTCTTCGCACTCCCAACCCCCAAACTCTGCGGCGGGCACAAAGCCCCAGCCAGACGGTTGGGGCCAGCCCTCCCACCTTGACGATGCGCCGATACGTTTCATTGTGTGAAGCACTCTCAAAGGGAGGGTTTCCCACCAGCAGCTCGTAGCAGAGTACTCCGATGCACCACAGGTCCACCTTCTCATTGTGCATGCGCCCCTCAATCATCTCTGGCGGCAGGTAGTCCAGGGTGCCGCACATTGTCTTCCTCCTGGATGGGGCGGGGAGTGAGCAGAGATGCCAGAGACAAATGGCTATCCTTCTCTGGCTGCCTGACAATAGGGAGCTGAGTCCCACGGATGCACCAGGGGAGTGTTCCAGCCTGGTTCTGACAGGGTTTGGGGGTAGCAGTGAGGTGAAGCTATAAACCAAAGTCCCAGAGGTGGGCTTACACACTGCCTCAGCATTTCCATGCTCAGGGATGTATCTTAGAATAATCAGATAAGAGGGTAATGTTCACCTTAGAGTTAAAGGAAAAATTGGAGACATCTTGAATGTCCATCAGGTATGTCCTGCTTAAATAAATCGCATTTCATCTCTCCTATACAATACTAAAAAGCCATTAAAAATGATGTGGGAGTATTCTCAATATGGCCAGGCGGTCCCAATGTATTGAATAAGAAATCTGGGTAAGAAAACAGCGAGTCTCCTACTTTTGTAAAGATATTGTGTCTGTATGTCTACGTGAGGACAAACCCAAATGTTCCTGGGTAACAAGATCTGAACGTCCCAGCCTCACACCCACAGCTGGCCTCCTGGCACACCATACCTCAGGGAGGGGGCATGTACAGACCAGCCAAAGTCAGCAATCTTCAGCTCTCCCTGGAGCCCCAAGAGCAGATTCTCTGGCTTTATGTCTCTGTGAATCACCTTCTTTGCGTGGCAGTACATCAACGCGTCTGCCAGTTCCTCCATGATCTGGGAAGGACGACGGGCGGTTAGACGAGGACGGACCTCCAGCTGCAAGCAGCATCCCTCCCAGTCTCAGGCCCCCTGCCGTTGCAGGCATCCCAGGTGCCCACCCCTTCCCAACCGTGGCAGTTCGCTGCTCGTCAAAAGTGCGGCTCTTCTGCAGCTCCTTGTAGAGCTCCCCGCGGGGGGCATACTCCAGAATCAAGTAGATCCTTCGACGGTCATAGAAATAGTTGTAGAGACGCAAGATATTGGGATGCCTGAGAGAAGAAAGAGGAGGCCTCAGGCCGCATTCTGGCATGAGGAAATGGGAAAGATGATAGGTCCACACGGGGCAAACTGGGGTCAGATGTGGACCAAGCTGGGGACACCAGGGCTAGAAGTGATAAGGGGGAACTGGAGACAGCTCTCTGGATTCAAGGCTCTGGCTGGAAATGAGAGCTCAATGGTTCGAAGTAGCCATAGCTGCAGAGAAAAAAGCCTGGATGTGATGGGGTTTAAAGAGGGGGGGCAGGTAGGGAGCAGAGGGGCTTTGGCTCAGAGGGCATGACCGTACTGCAGATGGGCCTGGATTTCGATCTCCCTGCGAAGTTGGTGCTCCACACCCTCCTTCTCTATCTGAGACTTGAAGAGGACCTTGAGTGCCACGATGAAACGGCTTTTCTTCTCCCGAGCCAAGTACACATTTCCAAACTTGCCTTTGCCCAGAGGACGTCCGATCTCAAAGTCGTCAATTGTGAAGGTCCGCCTAATCAGAGAGTGGGGGGAAGGCAGCTGAGCACGGGTTTGTGGGTCACCTGAGGTGTTGGCCTTCTCTCTGCACCTGTGCCCATCCCTCCTTCAATCTTGTTTCTCTTCCAGGGCAGATGAAGATAGATCAGGCTTTCTTGCCTGCATTCCTCTTCCTCCTGCCCTTAGCTTCTCCCACCCTCATTTCCTACCTGTTCACTGTCCCATCCCCTCTCTTGCCACCCCATGGCTTGGGCACTTACATTGAGTTGGGTGTCCCACAGCTGTCCTGGCCAGCGGCAGCTACGAAAAGCACAGGTAAGTTGAGGCTGTCCTTTCATCCCTGCACCCTCCCCAGACTCTAGTCCCCTCAGGTCAATCCTCTTCCATTTGTCCCAGTTACCTGTGGGCTGGGCATTGGAGTGGCTCATGAGGACAAGTGAAGATGGAGTGGTAAGCTCCTTCCGGAGGACTCTTTGTGGCAGGGTGTTCAGGCCAGATTGAGCCTGAGAAGAAGCACAGGGAGCTCTGAGGATGCCTTTGTCCCAGTGACCAGGTTGGAATGTGCTGCAAGCAGCATTTCAGTAGTTGCTATAGAGCCGCCCCCACCCACACTAGCTCACAGAGGAACACTGAGACCACAACATTGCTACTCAGCCCCAAGGACCTGCTCAGAACCCCGTATCAGCAGGTACTAATAAACAAGCTAAGTCAGCTTAAGACAAGGAGCAGACTTGCCCCAACACTTAACACTTCATCTCTTTGGTCCTGACCCACATCACATTCTCAAGCACGAAGCTGTCCAACCTCTATAGACCGTCCATAACTCGGTCTGATTCACCCAGCTCTCCACCCCAGGAGGCAGTAAAGGGCTGGGGTAATGAACATCCACAGTTCAAGGAGTTTTAGCGCAGAGACATTCTCACAGTTCCCCCCAAATCTCAGTCTATCAAGGCTTAGATAAGGTCCTGGAGGCCTTGAATGTTCAGCAAATATCAGCATCTACCCCTTTGCAACAACAGGCTTTAGGGACACCGAGGGATACTCTGATGGCCTTGGACCACTTCTTATTTTCAAATTCTGGTTAATATACAAAACTGTCTTTTGGGAGTGACCAATGTAGAAGTGACAATGGTTTCTCCTTCAGCCTCCGCTCTTGCCAGCCTCACTCAGTGTTTCTTGAGGGAGGGAGCTGGTGGACAAGGGGGCAGATGGACCCTCCGGGATACCCAAGTCCTACGAAAGGAGCAAAGCCTGTGTGGCTCCTTCCTTCTTCTTTAGCCAAGAGAGGAAGAAAGCCTCAGGGCCCCTTAGAACCTGTTCCCCGTGATGTTAGTATAGAATTTACAAATAAGCAAGTTGAACATAATAGAGTCGAGAAATAGACCCACACATATGTGGAAATTGAATACAATAAAGGTGGCATTTCAAATCAGAGGGCAAACTCTTCAATGAAAGGTGTTGGGACACTTTCTATTTAGATCCTTATCTCACACCAGCCATTACAATAAATTTCCAATTATTAAGTCTATTTTTTCCAGGATTTTCAGGACAAGGGTTGGGAATCTTGGCCTGAAAGCCCGACCCTGCCTGCTCGGTCTCAGTTATCATTTGTATATAACAAGTAGGTTCAGCCCTGCAGAGGTCCTCACAGGCTGGTCAGATTCAAGTTGGCAACACTTGACAGGATGTGGCTGCAAATAACCAGACCAAGTTCTGCCTGCAAACTCATGGAGAATAACGGAGAAGAAAGTGCTTAGAATATCGCCCTCTGCAGGACCTCAAACCTCCAAGCCGGAACTCACCGTGAGGGTGGGGGGAGGGTAAGTGGGAAGCCCTTACCGTCTGCCGGCCGTAGGGCCAGGGGTAGGCGTTCTCCTTCTGAGTCATCCTTAGAGGGAAAGGGGGAGGAGAGCTGAGCTAAGAAGGGAAACAGAGCCGTGAGAAGCAGGAAAAAGAGGGACGAGAAAGGGAAGGTTCGGACCAATCTAGCCGAAAGCGATTGCCCGGGTCTGGTGAAACGGAGCCTGTCAACACGTTGACCGCATCAGGGCTCACTCGGGCGCTGGCCCCGACACTCCAGCCCTGCTACACGCCCCACCCTTTTCCAGGACACTCTATCTACCCTGGAGCACTCAGCAGCCGGGCAGTGTGCGAGAGGGCCCGCCCAACGGATCCCCGACCTGCCTGATCACCTGCCCTCTCCCGGAGCGAAAGGCCAGCTCACCTGAGGCCCGTGGCACAGCCAACCTTCTGGGCGCCGGCAAACGACTGAATTGTCCCTGCCGCGCCCCCGCCGATGTCCTTTCAAATCTCCCGCCCTGGCCCCATTGGCCGAGAGCGCGTCCATGCTCAATTTTCATTGGCTGGATGTCCCATGACGTTACCCACGGGGGCCCAATGGAAGAGGAGGAATGAGAGCGGCAGCCCGGGAGGGTACTGGGTTAGGAAGGTGTCCCTTGCTCCCCAACCAAATATTTTCATATTCTTTAAAAATATATATATATATATATTTAATATAGCTGGTATGTATGCTTGTGTAAGTATGAACTAGGGTCTAACTTTGTTTTCTGCCAGGTGGAGAGCCAGTTATGCCAGCACCATTTGTTAAGCAAACTGCACCGTTCTCAGTGGAATTTAAATGCTACCCTTGATACATGAAGTCATCGTAGATACATAATCTATCTTTGTACTCTTTATTCTATTACGTTATTTGCTCGTTTGCTTGTGCGTTTATTCTTGTCATTACTATTTTGTTTTTTTAAAGTCCTCGCTCACATTCCTAATAGGAATTTCCCACCAGCAGACCTTTCTCTGCATATCTCCTGATGAAAGCCACCTTGTTTGGACCCACTTTTCACCTTCCTGCCACACTCCCTCTTCTCTGCTCTTTTCGACGTCGAATTTCATTATTGGGCTAAATAAATACATTTTGGGACCATCTATGAAATAGCAGTGGATATTTGCAAGTAGTGTTTCCTGTCCACCAGTCCTCTTTCTTCAGATAATAACACCCTAATTTGTCTGTCTCCCCATTCTGTGTTGTTTGTTTTTGTTGCTGCCAACTCAAAATATCTAACCTGATGAAGACCTTTTGCAGTAGACATTGTGGTTATCTAGCCAGCGTCCATTCTCTGAGTGATTCCCACTTCCTGAAAGTACCTAGAATTCTGGGAGACGGAAGTTGACCCTATCCCAGGTCCAGGAGTGGATCCTGTTTGATTTACACCAGTCAACACCTTTTCATCTGGGCCTTCCAGGATCATGGTCAGTGATTCAGAGATAAGCATGTGACCTCAGGGGGCCACTTAGTGGGGATTTTAAAATGCTCCAGAATGCTGGACAGAAAGTCGTTTTCTCCTACTGGAAAAGGACAAGGAACCACACAGCAGCATTGCTGCCGCTGCTGCTGCTCCTGCTCCTAAAGGAAGCAGCCTGAGAATGATGCAAAATGCTCCAGATGCAGATGCAATCTCCAGAGAAAGATGCAATCATTTTGACCTACAAAAAATACAAATTCCATATGATTCAAGCAAATATAAATGAAATAAGTCTTTATGGATTTCTAGATCAGTTCATAATGTTTTTGGCTGCAAGTGACAGAAAACTCAGTTAACAAAGGCGTATACAAGAGAGACTATTTTATATAACAAGAAATCAAAAAGTAGGTAGTGTGTTCAGGAAAAGAACAGTGTTAGAGATTTGAATCACCCTCTCTGTGACTCTCCTAACATTTCCCTATGATGGCAAGGCAGCTGCCAACTGTCTCTGTCTCTTCTATCAGCAAAAGCTGAAGCCTTGCTGCAAGTACCCAGTAGATTTCTCTTTGGCTAGAATTGTGTCTCATGGCTACTGCAAGGAGGCTGGTAAAGTGAGTATCTCTTCCAGCCACAACAGTTAAAGCAGCAAGGGGGTGTGGTAGTAGAAATAGGTGTATGCCACAGTCACCTGCAGTTTCATTCTGGGGAACCCATGATTAATTTAAACAGTCATAAATCTGTGCATGATGATATATCTATAGGTATTTGAGGATCATGGCCACCCTGCTGCCATTTGTGAAAAATCATTTTGCTTCTGGAGATTTTCACTGAAGGTAAAACCAACCCCGCGTCCCAAGATCAGGGAGCCCCTTTCAATTACAGCGCCTCTATCAACACACTTGGCATAGCGAGTCTGGCCAATGAAAATCTTTATAAAAATTCTATCACTTGCAGTGTTCTTTATTCCTCAGGACCTAGTGAAGGGAGACTTTTCTGGAACCTATCATGGGTCATAGCACATGGGGAGAATACATCTGATAGATCCAATATGGTACCTCTGTTCCCTGGAGTCTTTAAATTATTGCTTGCATATTATGTCAGAAGATATTTGGCCTTTCAGGAATATTTGATGGGCCAGGAAGAAACCTGGATTTGCATTATTCATAAAACAACCCAAAACTATTTTATCACCTAGGCAACTATCAGCTGCCTGTTCCAGCTAGTAAACAAAATCTGTTGTTTACCCCAGTGCTTCTTAAATGATCTGTGAGGAAGAACCAATCTTGATTATTTTCAATCCATCATAGATGATAATTTTATAAATTATGATTAAAATGAATTCTTTGAAAAATACAATCTAAAAAACAAAAATTACAAGCTCACGTTTTTTGGTTAAATGAACATATACAACAGTACTCTGACAAGTGTCATTTGAGTCTTTAAATGTTCACTCCCCAATTCTATGCTCACCCTGTACCTGAAAGAAACAGTTCCTGATGCAGCAACAATGGGTGGATCACAGTCTGAATACCGCCAGTCTACACTCATGGTAATAAATGCAGCCGCGTCCAAAACTACGCTGTGGTCTCCTTGGTCAGGCACACTCAAAGTCCACTCTTCTGCAGGGATTCCCCAGGTTTGCGATGATGTAAATTAGCAATCTCCTCTGAGCAACCCTTATTTTTCTTTCCATGTGCTTTTCCCAGTTCTCGTTAGGTGTGAATTCTGACTACTGGCCAAGTAAAAATGGGAAGTGTTGGTTTGGCACAACGAGAGGGCAGATTGTCACTGTTCTGCCAGGGCTAAATTGTCACATGCCTGGGAAGGGTCAGAACCGTGTGGTGTTCCAAACCCCAGGGCAGGATGTCTGGGGTACACAATTCGAGGCACAGATGTCAGTCCCTTTTATTCCTGATAATGGAATATCCTAAAAAGAAATCCCAAGATATAAATTCTCATCATCAGCCAATAAGCCCCTTCCAGGAGTGAGTAGTAGATTCAGAAGGTTTTGGAAGGGGCTTGTTGGGAGACCCCAACGTTTCTCCACTAAGTTGTCCTCCTCAAGGTAAACCCGCCGCAATACTGCAGAGCTAAGTAGGCCGGGCAAGATGTGGCTGCCCTCCTCCATCCAGACTCTCCTGATCAGCCCCAGGTCAAACATCATGATATTTCTTCCTATGTTTTGGGATTTGGGGTTGTAACTTTATCTTGGGTGGGACATCTTTTTGTTTTTATTTTGTTTTCTCTCTTTTTCTTTGTGTTCACCCCACCCCACCACCGACCTACAATTTGGCCATTCTGTTACCTTGCCTCCTTGCTCCCAGTTAAAATTCAGGTTCTTATAATGGCATTGTGGGGTTCCTGCCCCTCTGTAATATTGAAGGTATCTCAAATAAAGTCCCTGAGGAGAGGTCAGATTGGTTCTGTTTCTGGTCTAGAAGCCACATCCTAGTCCTCCTGCCTTTTTGGGCCTGTGACTCCAGGCAGGGAGCTGGCAGCTCTTGCAGCCCCTTTTCTGATACAGGGATATCATTGCAACGCTGGCTCCAGCTCCCTGTCCTTAATCAGCCCTTGTTTCCCTGCAGGGCTTTAACTGGTCTGCTGCTGCCCACTTGCAGGCCCGGAGCCCTGCATATCTGTACCATCAGCTCCAATGAAGACCTGGCATTTGTGGCGCTGAATTGTTTTTTTCTAAGCCTGGTTATGACCTTTTATTTCACTATTTTTAATATTTTTTCTCTCGGTATTCTGTATTTGAAGCAAAAAGGGCCAGGATGGGAATTTAGTGTGCTGTCTTTACAAAAAAACCAGCCCTTTTATGAATGAATACCAGGTTAGAAAACACGCTACAGTGGAATATCTAGGCAAGATGAGTAAAACAACTGAAGCTCAGCTTCAGTCTTGGGAATACAACAGGGAGTAGTGGCGAGTGTGGCAAAGTATATGCCTGAATGGCGAAGGGAATGCTCAGCACTACTTGATTGTTACTACATGAAAGTGTAGCCTAAGTATGGACAGATCTTTCCATTTCTAAAAAGAAACTAGAAATTTGGACTTACATGTGAAATTTACTGAGTTGTAAGTGTTGGCAAATAAGCCACCAAACAAGTCTGTGAGCTGGGTTTGGTGTGTAGACCAGCAATATTCAATCCCCAATATAATACCCAGAGCTCTTTTGGACCATAAACCACACTTTACAATCATCCTTCCCTCCCCAGGGCCTTTGATCTTATGTAGTCACTCATCAGACGAGCTTTTAGGGAACAGCATACCGCAGGATGTAGCAGTAAGACCACGGGCTTAGGCGTTACAGGGTGGCCTCCAGCCCTGTCACTCTAACCCAATCTGTGTTGCTTGGCAAAACGCTAAATTCTTCTGCATGTCAGCTCTAAAGTGAGCATAGTTCACACTGCCTTGCAGGTTTCTTTCATCATTACATGAAGTAAGGTCGCTAAAGCACTCAGCAGTGCCTAGCACACAGTAAGCTCTCAATGTTAATTATTGTTATGACTAATAAGTCAATTGGCCCCAAATGAATGAGAAAAGGATCTTCTTTGTGAACCAATGCCAACTAACCATTGTAGAAGGAAAGATAGAATTAGAGACTTACTGTTTTGTACCTCCTTATAAAATAATTCAGGCAAGGTGCCCTGGTTTGGATGGGCAGCAAGGGGGCACAGGACCGCCTGTCGACTGCCTGTCTCATATGCCTTCCTCTTTAGGTCGCCAGAAATCCTGGGCTGTTGCCTTGCTAAATCATCAGTAGTTCTCAATTTCAGCACAAAACTTCTGCAAAAATGGCTAGGTGATTGCCTGTCCCCATCCTGGCACACATGACGCAGTGACCACTCAGAGTGGCAGAAGGTGGGGACTGGGCCAGGGAGCAGAGTAGAGAGGAGGGTGAGGCCCAGATTCCAGCCTAGGCAGGTGGGTGTCGGCTAGTGTAGGTGACCCCAATTCTGTGCCAGCAGTTCAAGCCTATTACATTAGCAAAAGGCACTGCCAGTTAAGGAATGAGATGTCAAGGAAAAAATTTCCCTCTGAGAAAGTCAAGGTCTGTGGACTGGATTTTTTTGTTTTCATTTTTCCGGTATACTGGAAGCAGCTAAAATGCACATGGGTCTGGGCTTCTAGTGACTGCCGAGAAATATTGATAAGGTAGCATTTGTATTTAACATCCTTTTGTTCTATTTCAAGTTGGCATGCAGAGAACAGCAGAGATGATTAAAACATAAAAAGGAATTTTGGACAGACTGTGACTATAAGAAGGCGATAAAAGGAACAATAATTAATTTAAAAAGAAAAAAAAGAGGGATTGCTTTTGCTTGAAAAAGTAACACAGCCTTTGGACAGCAGCACATTTAGTGGTACAGCTATGGAGAGCCTTTAACCCTGGAACTGGAGTTCCAGGAATCTATGTCATGTATCTAGTTCGGAAGAGGCAAAGAAATAAAAATGTACAAAGGTGCTGATGGTAACATATTAAATAATAAGAAAAAATGTGTGGATAACCAGAATGTCTACCTTTAGAAGATTGTTTAACACAGTAGTCCCCCTTACCCACCAGGGATGGTTCCAAAACTATCCCGCAGTGATGGCTGAAACTGTGAGTAGTACCAGATCCTACACAGTAGGAAATGACAAGAAAAAGATTTGTACATGTCCAACACAGACACAGTCCTGCGACCATTGTATGCCTAACTACATAGTACATGTCAGCAAAATTGCAGCTTTTCTCCCCTGAATAGTTTTGATTTGCAGTTGGTTTTTTTAAGCACATAATTTTATATATTTTTTCTTTTAAATATATTTTATTGATTATGCTATTACAAATAATTTTTTCCATTTTTTTTCCTTTTGTCCCCCTCCATCCAGTGCCCCCATTCCCTCCACAATTCACCCTCCCCTTAGTTCATGTCCATGGGTCATGCATGTAAGTTCTTTGGCTACTCTATTACCTATAGTGTTCTTAACATCCTCCTTTCTATTCTGTACCTACCAATGTGTGCTTCTTATTTCCTGCACCTTTGACCCCATTTTCCCACTTCCCCTTCCCAACTGATAACCCTCCAAATGATCTCCATATCTGTGATTCTGTTCCTGTTCTGCTTGTTTGCTTAGTTTGTTCTTTGGATTCAATTATTGATAGTTATGAATTTATAGCCATTTTAATGTTCATCATTTTGATCTTCTTTCTTATATAATTCCCTTTAGTATTTCATATAATAATGGCTTGGTGGTGATGAATTCCTTTAGCTTTACCTTGTCTGGGAAGCACTTTATCTGACCTTCCATTGTAAATGATAGCTTTGTCGGATAGAGTAATCTTGGATGTAGGTCCTTGCTTTTCATCACTTTGAATACTTCTTGCCAGTCCCTTTTTGACTGCAAAGTTTTTTTTTTGAGAAATCAGCTGACAGTCTTATGGGAACTTCTTTGTAGGTAACTATCTGCTTTTCTCTTGCTGCTTTTAAGATTCTCTCTTTATCTTTAAACTTTGGCATTTTAATTATGATGTGTCTTGGTGTGGTCCTCTTTAGGTCAATCCTGTTTGGGACTTTCTGTGCTTCCTAGACTTGTATGTCTATTTCCTTCACCAAATTGGGAAGTTTTCTTTCATTATTTTTTAAAATAAGTTTTCAATTTCTTGCTCTTCTCCTTCTGGCATCTCTATGATTCAGATGTTGGTACATTTAAAGATGTCCCAGAGGTTCCTAAGCCTATCCTCGTTTGTTTGTTTTTTAATTCTTTTTTCTTCCTGCTGTTCTGATTGAATGCTTTTTCCTTCCTTGTGTTCCAAATAGTTGATTTGATTCTTGGCTTCATCCCCTCCACTGTTGGTTCCCTGTAGATTTTTCTTTATATACTGAACACATTTAGCTTTTGTGACCTCGTGATTTGAACATCTCAGCCCCCTTACCTGGGCTCAGGCACATTGCCATTGCACCAGAAGACCTTTCAATTCACGCGGCTTGACAGGTCGCGCGAACAGACACGTGGTAAACAATAGGGGGCGGGGTTTTACCCTCAAGACCCTCCCCTAAGATTTTGTCAGCTTGGTTCTCCGAGTCAGATGCGCGCACTAAGGAGTTAAGCCTCCTATTCCGGACAAAGTGTGCTTAAGCAACACTTGGTTTAATGTCCAATTTTTTAACCTTGGGACATATTGATCTCATTCAATATAGAAGTGATTTTATGTCTCGGGATTTATTTCTGGGGATCATATAAAGCCATTACGGTGCCGCCGTAGTTCTGGCACCTTAGACGAATTTTAGATTTAATCCTGGCCGTGTCAGAGACTCAGAAAGCCCCTTTACCTAGCCTCCCTTTACCTAGGTTCCTCATCTGTAGACTGAGTACAACCCCATGGTCTTTCATGGTGTAATTGGAGCGCACTAGCGGTGATGGAGTCCAGCCTCTCACACGTGCGTGCTCCGAAAATAATAGGCGTCACTCTTCTATCTCGGCCTCATTCGTATCCACCCTTGACTGCGTCGCAGTTCGATGCCAGAAACACTTCACACAGGCCACAGCTGTAACAAGCCCTGTAAGCTTTAAGTAACTCAGAGAAAAAGAACTTCCTCGTTGGCGTTGGTGGTATAGTGGTGAGCATAGCTGCCTTCCAAGCAGTTGACCCGGGTTCGATTCCCGGCCAACGCAAAACGCTCCCTTTTAAAAAAGAAATTTTTCCTTCCCCTACCTTTCCTGAGTTTTGCCCTAGTGCCATGCATAAGAGAGTTGCTTAAGGTATCTAGTCTCCTAGACCCGGGGGCGATGGCCCCCTCACCCCTTCCCACCTAAACGAGCGAGCTGTAATCTCCGCCTGGGATTTCAGGCTCTGTGTTGATTGATAGCCGTGGCCACAGATACAAAACAGGGGAGGCGAAAGGAATCGAAAAACCTAGTCTCCACTCCCTGGCTGGTGCCGAGCGCAGGCTCAGGACCGAGCGTGTCTGTGGGCGAAAAGCTGATTGCTCAATATCACGCTGACACTAGAAACGCGCATTTATGTCAGGGAGGAAGCACCACGCAGGAGGTCAAGGGTGGCAGCCGGAGTACACGAGCTGTACAGTTTTGTGCTGTTGCCCATCTGTGTTTTTAAATTTATCGTCCACGAACACATCTAATAAGCCTAGGAAAGGTGAGAATAACGACTAATAAACATATTGAATGGAAAAGTAATGGCCAATTTAGCCGCAATACAAGTTACTCGAAGTAAGACATAAACTTGAAATTTAGAATGCCAGCTCAAGAGTCAGGACAAACTATTGATTTTTCTTTTCTTTTCTTTTCTTTCTTTTCTTTCCTTTCCTTTCCTTTTCTCTTCTTTTCTTTTCTCTTTTCATTTCCTTTATTTAAATAGGAAATGATATATAGCATTTTAATTTAACATTGTACACCACTAGATTTTCTTTAAATATCAAGTCAAACCTGTTATCCAATTTCCTTTAGTTGGATAGACTTTGACAACACTAGATTATTTTTCATTATTTCAAAGTACACTATCTGTATCATTTGGCCATAAAATTCCTCCTCCTTAAAATTATGTTTGTTTTATTTTCATTACACTTTATTTTCCTGATTCTTCTCTTAATGTGGTCAATTTTTTTTCTGTCTTCTTCAGTGACTGAGATTTTCCTACAATCAGCAATAGGAATATCTTAAATGTAGGTGCTTCTCAAAGATGAAAGCACAAAACTTATTCTTTCTCTATTCTATCATCTCTACTGTGGCAATTTTCTCCATTCCCATCATAGGAGTAAGGAACTAAGTGACAGCAAAATATAGCCTCTTTAGAGTTAAATTTTATCCCTAACAAAATTTTCATCTTTTTCCTAAAACTCGCTTCTTTTTTGATACTCCTCCTAGTTGACAATATCAATGTACTTTCAATAAAGCAGAAATAAAACTATGATAACAACATTCAATTTTTCCGTATCTCCAAACCTCATAGTACATCTTTAACCAAGTCCCATAAATACTACCTCTGAAAGGCCCTTTTATTTTGCTTCTCTTTTCATTGCTACAGATACTCATGTCTACTCATTTAGATGATTAAAAACGTTATCCTCTGCCCCCAATTTGCCTCAAAATCTTTCTTCATGTGGGCACTGATAACTTGCTGAAGCACAGATATGATAACGTTACCTGGGTAAAAAATGGTTTGATTGTCAACATAATATTCAGTGCCCTCCAAATTTCAATATCAATTTACAACCTGAGTCTTGATTTTCAAAAGGTTCCCTCCCTATCAAACTAGCTCCCATGACATTAGTGACATGGACCCTCAATTCTCCACAACTTTCTCCCATACTTGCCTTTCCTGATAATGACCCCATTCCTGAAATGGCATAACTGTCCCATCACTACAACTGTATACATTTAAACTTTTTTTTTAATTAAACTTACTTTTTAAAGACAGAGATAGAGAGAGAAACATCAATTTGTTGTTCCACTCATTTGTGCAACCTTAGTGTATTGCCACAATGCTCTAACCAACTGAGCTACCTGGCCTGGGTTGTATGCATTCTTAAAGTTACAGGACAAATGTCTGCTCCCCTGTGAAGCATTATTTTACTCTAGTATAAATTAGTTTTCTCCCTATCCAAAAACAAGTGTTCGTACCCTAAATCAAACTACTATTTATACTAAATTTTAAGAAATCATCAATATATTTATCTTAGTTTTACTCTGAGTATAAATGATATAAACACAATAGTTTTCCGTATAAATCAATAAAAAAGACTTTTTAAAAAATGTAATGGAAACTATTTTGTGGGTTTTTTTTTTGAAATTCAAATTCACCTTATAACAACAGTTACAGATTAAACTTTTAATTACATTTTTCTTTCTTTTTTAAAGATTTTATTTATTTATCTTTAGAGAGATGAGAAGGGAGAGAGAAAGAAAGGGAGAGAAACATCAATGTGTGGTTGCCTCTCACACACCCTCTACTGGGGACCTGGATTGCAACTCAGGTATATGCCTTGACTGGGAGTCAACCCGGTGAGCCTTTGGTTCACAGTCCAGCACTCCATCCCCTGAGCCACACCAGCCAGGGCATAACTACATCTTTCTTAAAAAGCTGTCAAATTTTCATTTCTTTGGAAGATATTTTCATCAGTTCTCCCAGATTCAATTCCACAGGTTAAACTTTCTTCAATATTATTAAGAACTTCATATATATGAGCGAGATTGTCATTCATTTGCCTTTTCAACTCTTCGAAAAGACACAGGAAGGAAAACTTGCTAGACTAAAAGCTGAGGTCTTTAAGGGCATACCACGAGAATATTCCAACAATGATTGTACAGAAGCCAAAGTACCAATGGCATCATCAACAGGCATATCCTGCCACCCCTTGAAAAGAAAAGCTGAACAAGTTCAAAGCTGATGTAAAGAAGACCTAGTAGACTGGAATCACGATGGAAATGTTGAATATGTCTAGGGCCCTGTTCAGATAGTTGATCTGCGTGCCCGCCCACACTGTGAGGCTCAGCAGCAGAGCCCAGGCGATGGGGATGTTTAGCACAGGCCCCCAGCAAACAGTTCTTTGATAGCAATGTCCAGGCCCTTAACGCAGGAGACAGAAAACGCTCCAATCACAAACAGATTATGTACAGAGAATGTTTGTCTGTCCATCATGAAAATTAATATCAAAGACACCGTGACCACAAGTGTTGCAAATACCACGAAACCTAGATCCCCGAGCATGTCAGACATTTCATTTAAAGTCTCCATCTTCTCTTCTTTTGGAGCATGAACGACCATAACTGTAGATCCTAGAATACTTAGCAAACACCCAGTTTTCCCATGAAGATTAAGCCTTTCATTTAGAAAGTATGAAGAAAGAATGGCACTTACTAGGACGCTGAGAGCTCCTAACAGAGTTACTAAGGTGCCTGGTGCAAAAGTATACGCAGCAAAGTTGGCCACCTCACCCCCTCCCAGTAGATCATAGGGCAGAGAAATGCTGGTGCTGGAGGCGAGGTGATGCACTCTTCAAATCCCAACTGGCAAGCTCACTGCGCAGCTTCCCCTCCGCTATGTCTCTGGTCACCTCGGCTCACAGTCTGACGCAGGCCTTCCACGCCGTCCAAGGAAAGGTGTGAGCCTCCGGGGGTTGCAGCCGTGCGCGCTCTCTTCCATGGAGTGGCACCGAGTGCAACTTGCTCCTGCCAACCTCCAGCTCCTGCGGCCACTGGTACCAAGGATCGCCCGGAGTCCCTTTATTTTCTTTCTCGCCTTCTTTTTATCTCCATCTCAGGGCTCAGGATGAGTACTTTTTAAATAAGTAGGATTTAAAGAAATAAGAAAAGTAACCTTCCTTCTCCCCGTCGGGGAATCGAACCCCGGTCTCCCGCGTGACAGGCGGGGATACTCACCACTATACTAACGAGGAAGACGGTGAAGAGGAGTTTTTCGAAATCCTTGATCTGATTCCTCCACTGAGCTCAGTATACTAAGGCGGAGTTCCGGGGGATTCTGTTCTGCTGATCACGGACAAATACGAACCAGAAACCCAGCCACGTTCTAAACCAGGGGTCCCTAATCCCCCGGCCGCGAACCGGTAAGGATCCGCAGCCTGTTAGGAACAGGGCGGCAAGAAAACCTCGCCTGAGCTCCGCCCCCTGACCCACACCCGCTTGAGCTCTGCCTCCCGTTCCCCGCCCACCTCCCCCCACCCCGCCCCCACCTCTCCCTCGCTAGTCGTTGGAAAAACCTGTCCCTGCTGCCAAAAAGTTTGGGGGCCGCTGTTCTAAACCACAACTGAGCGTGAATCCCAGAAGGACGGAAACGAGCAGGAGTGACAGAGACAGAGGTCTCTGAGGCTGCAGAGACCTGAGATGTGAGTCCCTGGGTTCTCTACAAAACACCCCTGAATAGGCCCTACCCCTTTTTTCTGTCATCCCCAGCTATAGGTTGACCAGCATCAATCGAGCCGGAAGCAGGCTCTCGCGGACTTGAAAGCGCACCAAGCAGAAAAGAGGAGAGCAGAGAACGTGTCCCGTGTAGTCCGGTCCGGATGCGTTTGCGGTGTTCCTGGCACGTCCACAAGGACTCCGTACCGTAAGCTTCTTCCTGCCATCAGGCTGTCCACTTAGAACAAAAGTGCTCTGTACTTCCACTCCAGGGCCGCGCAAGTAGTACGTACGTTCAAGTATCGTAGCAAGTACCTGGGAATATCCTATTCTCTGCAAAACTCAAAGTAGGGCTCGTCCGGGATTTGAACCCGGGACCTCTCGCACCCGAAGCGAGAATCATACCCCTAGACCAACGAGCCCGCACGAGGTGCTGACTGCGGACACCTTTAGAGGTCGCACTAGGCTTCCTTCAATCTTAGGGCCACAAGTCTCTATGGAACCGCCCTGAGCAGTGCGCTCAGGCACCCTCCACCACGCTGGTACAGGGGTCTGGGAATCTCTCTCCACTCAGGGTCCGCGAACTCCGACTCTTCCCAGGAAATAACATCGAGGAAGTGGAAGAGAGGGCTGCCGTGAGCACCCGAGTTCCCGCTCCCACCAGTCACTGTCTTGCTGCCATTCCATTACTTGGGGCCTTGACTCTTCCCGCCTCCGCCCCCCATCGGTGGACCCAGAGCCCGGGCGCAGAGCTTTGAAGACAGAGGATGGAGTTGCCTGGCTGGAGAGACAGTTCATGAGCCCTGAAATCCCTAGGTGAACACCAGCCCCTTTTTCTCTTCCTGCATCTGTCCATCCTCCTGGAGTAAAGGGCAGGACCAGCCCCAGGCTAGACCTTCTAGTAACCCAGTTTTCCCAGACTGTGTGGTAGTGGAATAATTCCTGGGGCCAAGAAGACTCACGGAAGAGGCTGGCGGGATGGGGTAGGGGTATCAGCTTTCCAACTTGCCTGAGTGGGACGGGGCACCAGGCCCCGAGACCAGGACGGTCCCTGCCTGTAAGATCAGATTACCCCTACTATCCCTGCTAGCTTCCACTCTCTAGTTCTCTCCTGGGGTGACCGGAAAGGAGACCCTCTTACCTGCCACCTAAGACCCCCAGAAGTGCCTGCTTGGTATGGTTTAAAGCCAGTTAGAACCTGACTGCTTAATACACTTGTTACGGTCTCACCTGGGGATTGCCAAGAGTCCTGGCAGGACCTGGGGGTTCCCAGCTGCAGGCCCTGCGATCTGCTTTCTCTCAGCTCCTTACCAGCTCCAGGGACTCTTCCCAGTAGGATTCTGACATGTCCGATACTCGACAGCCTGGAAGCATATATGGGCCGAACCATCTTGTTCCATACCCCAGTCCTGTAATTTGTGGAGCCAGTCCCTTCCTACTTACCGACCCACAGATACTTTGGTGGGGGCTAATTTCAACGAAGTGTTCAGCTTATTGCTTTCTCTTTCCTCGGGGTCCCTGGCCAGTTGGGGGAGAGGGCAATAGAGAGCAGCCTGGCCTTTCCAGTCAGCCCCAAGCCTTTTTCAGGTGGGTGAAAAAAAGCACTCATGGCTCATCTTCTGGCACCACCTTCTCCCTACCCTTTTCCAGTTCCTGTCTCCCACCTTTCCTGCCCGAGCTTTCCTCCAAGTTTCCCATCACCTCTCTCTTACTTGGTCTCAGGCACTTAACCTTCACAGAGGTGGAGGCCTAAATCCCTTATAGATCATGAGGAGAGCTATGCCCCTTTTTCCTGGAAAAGTCCATGCAATATCAGGAATTCACAGGTATCCTGAAGCCCTCATCCATGGACCCCACTTTTGGAATCCAAGAACTAAGATGTAAACAACTGATCATTGTTTAAAATTTGGTGCATGTATTTTACATTTTGATAGGCATTAAAGATTTACACACAAAGATTGAATTCTAAGGTATAACTTTGAACAGTCACAATAGTTTGAAAGAGATTGAGTGGGAAGAGTGAAATGATATTTTTGGTGAATTAGTGATGGTAGCAACCCCCCACCTCCAGCACTTTTCCTAAATTGGGACCCTGATATCATCTTGAATTTTTTCTCCTTCAGACTACAAATTCTATCAGTTACTGAGTCCTATTGCTTTTTTATGGTAGACATGTCTCAAATTCATCCCCTCTTCTCCATCTCTCCTACAACTGCACTGGTGCAAGCCTTTGACATCTCTGTAACCAATCCCCCCCCCCCCCCTCACTCCATACTCTTTGATTCCAGTGTTATTCTTCTATGTAGCATTTACTGAGTATATTATATAATTTAAGTTTTAAAACATTTTTATTGTGTTTTTTGTTCCCTACTGAATTCCCAGGGCCTAGAACAGTGGTTGTTACATAGTACACTAGTTGTTTAATAGAACATATGGCACATTTCCACATGGCCTCTAAGACTTAGCTTATGTCCTCTGGAAAGCCTCCCCTGACTAATCTCTACTCTCAGGCTCCGTGAGAGGCCACTTTTATTCTCTGTGTTCTCACACCTTCACATTGTGATGAGACTCCTTTCGAGCTCTCTGAGGAAAGGGGCTGTGCCTTCTTTACTTATTTACACACAATGTGCAGCCCACTGCTTGACACAAACCTGGTCTCAGTGGTGCTGCATCATTTACTTGATCTGTCACCTTCACATAGTGATTCCTTCAAGCCAACGTTTTTGCTCAGACATGGTTCTCAGGCTAAGGAATGGTGTCTAGACCTTCTGCCTATCTTCCAAGGAGTTTAGGCCCTGCCAACAGCCCAAGTTTTTATTTCTTGCCTCCTTCTCCACAGCATTTACTTCTACCCTCACCTGTCTAGCTTTAGTACTCCACAATTGGGCCCTGCCCTTCCAAAGAGTCTGGAGACTCCACCCAGAATGCTCACTTTTCTATCCTCACCCGTTCACAGGGTCCCAGCCCTTCATTGCCCTCCTGCAAGAAACTAGATGCTGCCAGGCCAGTCATCTCTGCTAATTCCTAACCCTGACTACCAGCTTGTGGAGGCAAATGCAGATAACTGCACATGTATGTGAAGGACCTGGTATAGGAACTGCATGTAGAAGATGCACCCTCTATCCCGTTTTTTAAATGAAAATATATATATATATATGTTCATATAAAATTCTGAGGCCTGGAACCAAAAGGAATATGGTGAAGATCCAAACCAAACCAAACCAAACCAAACCAAACCAAACCAGAATAGGATGTTTAGGAGACATCCTGGGGTATGGCCTGGGAGATGGGGCAGCTTCTCGCGCAGGGTTTTCAGTGGCCGCTCGGTCTGCCCCACCAGCGCTAGCCGGGTGTGGCATCAGCTGGGCAAAAGGTGTAGGTCTCCTCAGGATTCCCGACCTGGTCACACATCAAAATTTTGGAGCGATCATTTCACGGGATTGGCAGGTCATTTCAGCAGAAAATCTGGATGCTCTGAGTGC
Source organism: Macrotus californicus (assembly GCA_007922815.1). NCBI lineage: Eukaryota > Metazoa > Chordata > Mammalia > Chiroptera > Phyllostomidae > Macrotus > Macrotus californicus. Next base: position 112,913 of record VMDR010001217.1, read on the forward strand.
GAAACTGTAACCCTTGGGTCTCTCTAGTAGAAAAGAAATTAATGCATTAGTGGATATGGATTCAGCGACAAAACGTAAAAGCGGCGTTGGAGTAGGAACTAAAGGCACCGCTGGGATTCGAACCCAGGATCTCCTGTTTACTAGACAGGCGCTTTAACCAACTAAGCCACGGCGCCGAGGTCGGTAACATTACCTCTCATACCACACTACAGGAAAATAGGGCTGGAGCCTGGCTACATCAACTTTTCCGGAATTTTTCTAAAGTTAATTTTGACATACCAACTAGGTTTGAAATCAAATAACCATCCGTGGGACTTCCCCCTACCCGATGCTGAAAGGAGTAAACGAAAGATCTCAACCCTCGCCAAAAGTGCGTGGTTGGGGAGCTACCCAGAATCAAAGATTATTGAGACCGGAAAATTTCTCAAGTACCGATCGATTCAATCTTCTGACTTTGGGTAGGAGGAATGTGCCGTGGAAGAGAACAAAAATAAATTCAGATGCAAACGTAGTCGGCAGGATTCGAACCTGCGCGGGGAGACCCCAATGGATTTCTAGTCCATCGCCTTAACCACTCGGCCACGACTACTAGCACGTGGCAGGGATACTTCTCTGAAGGCTTTCTTAGTTGTTCTGCCCAGCAAACACAACCCGTCTTACGAGTACGTGGTTCCAGAGCTCGAAGGCCTGCGAGGGCGAACACCAGAGCAGGTTAGAAACGGAATCGACCCTTCGCTCGCGGTCCTGCCCTCACACCCCGCCTTTCTGGGATCTTCCACTTTCTCCCACCAGCCTCCAACAATGCGTTCCCAGGGAAGAAAAGATACAGAAGCCGCCGGGGAACGCTCTCTGCGCCCCAGTGCAGGAAAGCGCCCTTCCAAAGCCTGGAGTTACTAGCAATTCAGGTTTTGAAAAAGCAGTGGGTGCTGTGTCGTTTGCGGTCAGAAAAACAATTGGCTCTGGGCGGAAAGTTCCTGGTAACAGTATGAGGGGAGTAATTAAAAAAAAAAAAAGGTTGGAAAAAGCTGAGATTGGCCCGTACGGGGATCGAACCCGCGACCTTGGCGTTATTAGCACCACGCTCTAACCAACTGAGCTAACCGGCCACTCATGTAAGTTAGCACTCTCAAATATACCTATCTACATCATTGAATTACATAAGCAAAATCATCTCGCTACTGAGTAAATCTGATGTCGAATTAATTACGTTCTAAAGACCTTCTGAATACAAACTGGAAACGATCTCCAAAAGGCCAGGAAGGAATGCCCTCTGAAAACCTGTAAGACACACTCTACCTCTTCAATGAGTAAACAGCTCCCAGGAAAGAAATGGGAGAATACCAACCAAATGCATAAGCACCTCTAATTGATCCTGTAACCCCTAAAGTTCTGACTTAGGAATTCCTACCCGTCTTATGGTGTGGATCAAGGATCTGCCTCAGGTCTCACCCACTGGAAGCCCACAGCAATGACCATTTTACTGGGGTTTCATATTTCATAGTACAGGTTCCTCACATGACTCTCCTAATGCTTGGCACTCTCCCCAGCTCCACCCCCTTATACCCATCTTGCACTTCCCAACTCCAGGCTTGCATACTGACTACTTCCCCAGCCCAATCTTGCTGAGACCATAGTAGGGATGTTATTTATCCTGCCCTGGCCAATTTACTCCCTTTGGGACTGACTTTTGGTATCATTTCTTCTGGTGGACTAGAGGCTCTTAAAACCAGTTTTGGCAATGGTGGAAAATGAGGGCAGAAATGATGGGTAAACAATGGGCTGGCTTCCAGGTCAGGAGACTTGGGACCTCAGAGACAGCATGAGTGTAAAAACATCACTAGAGCTTTATTGCAGGCCAAGGGTCAAGGCTTTTGTTCCTCTAGCCATGCCACAAAGACAACTCAGGTGCTCAGGGATACCTATAAGTGCTTTGATCCTAATCAGAGAGGAAGTATCTACACACAATAATTTGTCTATTTCCACAATGTCCCCAATGCAGGCTGGCACCAGAAAAAATATGGAGGAGGAGAAATTACAGTAGGGTAGCAGTTAGTTGATACAGGGATCTGGGGTCCTAGTTCAAACACCAAGGTAAGGGCCACAACAAGTGGGAGAAGCTGGGGCCCAGGCTTCAAGTGTTCCAACAGGGCAGGAAGAACTTTCAGGCCATTGTTGCAGTTCAGGTTAGCAGCAGGAAGCAAATGCCCCCAGGGTGCTGGAGTGCTCTAGCTCCTGGATAGAGAGACAGGACAATTGGATCTTGGGATTCACGTGAGTCAGGAAAGGGAGCTCCCCACATTGGAATCGCTGTAGCCTAGGAGGTTCTGTGATAGGAAGAGAGGAAAATACATGTTTTACGCATGAGGATTTTAGTCCCCATTCACTGTTCTCCACCCCAACTCCTGAAATCCCCTATCAATCCCTCATGGCTCTTCCTCCTGGGACTCATCTGTCTACATCCCTGCCTGTCCATCCTTACCTAAAGGGATGATCTTGGAGGGTTTCCTCTCAAGCTCAAAAGAAAGCACAATCGGGCGGAGAACAGAGAAGCTGGTACAAAGTGTCCGGAGGAAGAGGGTCAGGGGCTCATCAATCTTGGCTGAGGACTAGAAAGGGAAACTCAGGATTAATCAAGACAAACTCCTAAACCCTCCACCAAATCCTCAGGAACTTAGGTATCTGGGCCCCACCTCCCAGCCACATCTCACCTCAGGTTGGGCCCCAGGCCCTATAAATTGCAAGGCCACTTTCCCTGGCCCTCTGACAAACTCTAGGAGGGAGGTCCACTCACTAGGACACAGTCCCAGTGCTGCTGCCACATGATGATTCCTGCAGGTCACCACAGCTTCAGCAGTCCCATCTTCCACCAGGAGCCTAGGATGGGAGTAGAGAGTGAGAAACAGAACTCTCAGAGCAAGCACAGGTGCTAGTCACTTGAACCCCACATGCCTCCCTCTCCATTGTTTCATTTTTAACTCATTTATCCTCATTCATTCAAAACTATTTATCAAGCAATTCCCACAAGCCAAGAATCATGGTAACACAGGGACAACACACAGACAAAGTTGTGTAACAGGGAAGTAAACGGTGTGGTGGGCACCCACTTTGTGCTCTTACCTGATGTTGGCCTGGCTTACCGATGTCTGAGTGGGGCAAGTGGAACCCTGATGAGTACACCTTCCCTGGGGTGAAAACAGTGATTAGACAAATTCTCTTGGTCCCATCACATACCTCTGTCACCAAGTACCTGACTCAGCCTTTCCCTTCTCATACCTGGATGAATAGGCTAGTACAGTGAGCACAAACCCAGAGGAGCTGAAGGCTGAAGACGGAAACAATATGGCAAGAGGTGATGGCCTGGAATGGGGCCTGACCGCCTTGTAGTAGTTCAGCCAGGTAGATGTGGGGCAGAGGAGCACTAAAGAGAGAGAGAGGGAGAGAGAGGTGTTGAGGAACAGTCAAAGGGGTTCTGAAGGCAGGGAATGTTTGGGAGGGCTCAACTGACATAGGGACGGGGCTAACAGTGGCTTCCACACCCTGCTGGAAGCCCCATGCTCCCCATTTTGATTTCTAGTCTCCAACTGTCATCAATTATTTCTCAGGTTTGAACAACCAAGATGTTAGCCAAGAAAAGATAGTTGCATTTTAGACTGAAAAGCCTTTTAAGAGCCTAGAACACTAAATCTTTCTGCATAAGATGACAGGTATTGGGCATTTTTTATTTGGGGCTCTGACTTAACAAATCCTGCTAGGACTGGAAGAGACCAAAATTATGGAAAGAATTCTAAAGCCAGAAACGTGGTGGGATACAGATGTGAGGCTGTGAAGTTTGGGCATCAGGGCCTGGGGCACTGACCTGACTGTGGTTTCTGGGGGAAAACTCAGGACCTGTGTGTAAGTGGATGACCGGAAACAACAGTAAACATTGTGGGATCTGCAAGTGGAAGAGGAGAAAGAAGTCAATTTGAGGTTGGAGCTGGGACTGTATCACAGGCTTGGCCACTCCTCTGAGGGATTCTCTGTAGCCCAGGCTCTGTCAAAGCGGAGGGAAGGACTGGTCTGGAACATCTCGTGAGGGTAGAGCGCATAAATGCCAGAGTAACATATCAAATATAGTATCAAAAAAGGAGGCATACTGTAGCGTAAAGAGGGGTGAGCATTCAAGAGAACCACATCAGGAGGGAGAGGAGAGGCAAGGCCAGCTACATAGATCTTCACCTGGAAATTCTTTTCTCCAGCTGGTTAAAGTAGACCCGGGCTCCTGGAAGGAGTCCCAGCGGGGGAGGCAAGTGTGGGGCTTCGATATATATGTCCAGGTGAGGGGGGAATTCACAGTCAGCAGTCTCCAGAGCTACAGTTATCTTCACACACCCTCTCCTGGTCCCAGTGCTCCCTACAGAAGGAAAGGGGAAGAGTCAGCAGTGTCTGTCTGGATTGCAAAGTCCCATCACTCCATTTTATACCTTCCCCCAAAGGAGTTGTCATTACCGGGCTTTGTCTGGAGAGTGGCCAGAAGTGGCTCACACAGTGTCCGTGACAGAATCTCAGCTGAGAAGGACACCAAGGAGTCGGTGGAGCTGAAGGGTCAGAGAAATACAGTGAGAATGGAGGCATAAGAAAGCAGAGAGAGAATGGAGTCAGGTTCAGGGACAGAAAAAGTAGCTAAAGTTATCTATAAGGTCCTGAAAAACCTCATGCTGTGTTGAATCATACACTAAAAGTAGCAGGGTTTATGGGAAAAATAGGGTTGTGGCAGATCACTCAAAATCTCTATAACTTTGTAACCAGAGCCTTACCAAGAAGGACACCAGCAGAATTTAATCCCCACTTGCATTTACCCCTGGAGCCTCGGTCAGCCCATCATCCGCAACTTTATATGCTGGAGCTCCTGGCCACTCCTTCCCATGATAGGTTCTTGAAACATTCACTTCTAGTACAGGCCAGTCTCATGAAAATTACACACACAGCCCAGCAGGGTAAGGTGGGGGAAATGTCTCTGCAGCCTCTTCATTTGCACTGCAGCCACACCAAGAAGCTTACACGAGGAAAGCAGTGCTGTTCCTGAAGCCATTGGCCCGCTACTTCTTGTAGTAAAGGTAGACTTTTCTCTCTAGATTTTCAGCTTTTTATCCTTACATTTGTTTATGTATCTTCCACTTCCTCTTATTGCTAAGACTTTTTCTGAATTGTGAGAAAGTCTGTTTATGGTCACTTCAAAACAATAACATGATGAGGGGAAAATCAGGTATGAAACACAATTTCCATCTTACATTTGCATCTTCCTCTAGGAGCTAAATCACATGAGAAACGTGCCGTAGCAGAGAACAGACTGTTCACCAAACCGAACCATGGCAGAGGAAGAGAGAGCAGCCCAAACGAGCTGGAGAGGCTGGCAGACATTTACTTGTCACTGAGCAGGCTGGTCAGCGAGGATTTAGGCAATGCCGTGTTGATATTTGGCACATCTGGGGTGTCCTGGGAGCTCTCAAGTTCTAGGGTCCACTCATCCTGGACAGTGAGGCAGGACGTACAGCCAGCCAGCTCCAGAGGACGCTGTGATATGCAGGATGAACCACCCGCCTCAAACAACACTGGTGTCTGCCGGGAAATGAGAAGACAACGGTCTCTGAGTGTGTTCTAGTCCAGAGAAAAATTCACAAAACACTATGGCTCAATTTTGTTCTCTCCAGAGCCTGATGAAGAAGTGACCTAGACACAGACAACATTTCTATTTGATCTAGAAGGCCTAGAGAGTGACCAGGCACTGGCACTTTCTCTCCAGACTCCCAAGTGAGAAAAAGCTTTCTGGGGAAGGATACAATGAAGCAGGGCACTCACGGTAGCACCAGGAGCCACGAGTCGGTACACTTGCCCAGGGTGCAAGAACTCAAACCAGCGGACTGAGGAGCCAAGAAAGATGAGGAGAACCTGTGAGGAAGGAGAGCAAGGTCCTGGGGTTCTAGTCAGGAGCCAGGGGCACAGGTCAAGCTCTAGGTCCTTGCAGTCCCAGCTTACCTTCTGATCCTTCTTCTCATCACCCTTGAGCTCGGGTGGGCCCCATCCAGTTCCCTCCTTCCTCTGAGTACCCCCAAGCCAGGTCCCTGACACATGGAAACTAAGGGTGGGCTTGGGCACCTCCAGACTGGCTCCTGAAGGGACACAAAAGTTCCTCTTCATTAGTGCCTCCTTGTGGCACAGCAAGAACAGCCGGCTCTGTCCTGTGTGGGAACTCTTGGGGAGGTTGGGCTCTGTCTGAGCAGAGGTTGAGGAAGTGGCTAAGCGAAGGAAGGGTCTGGGCACAGGCAGGATCAGGGCATCGGCCAGAAAGAACTGGACGTAGACTCTGTTGGGAGAGACAAGGAATAGGTCTCTTAGTGAAATAAGAATTGGGTGTTGTGGGCCCCAGCACTCCAACACCTGCACCAGGCCCTTCCCCTTCCCTCAGACACTCGGAGGAGAGTCACTACCCCAAGAAGCCAACCTTGCCTCCTGCATCTGAATGAAGCCTGTCGTGCTCAGCTCCTTCCAGGAAGGAAAGCTGCTTCTGACATGCCTCTCTATGATCAATTGGAACCTCTCCGCCCGCACCAAGCAGCCTAGAGGAGAGGAGGTTTCTATTTTGACAATGGGAAGTGAGGCAGACCACCCTGTGGGTCCAGCTGCCCAACCAAGGCCTGACCCGACCCCCACCTCAGAGGGTGACCACTGCCAAGGGAGAAAACACTCCATCCGCATGTCCAATCCCGCCCCTGGCCTCCTAGGCTGAAAGGCCTCACTTTTACTTTCTCAGAAATCTATAAATGTCTATTCCTAGATCTAAAAACACTTTGCTTTCCAAGACTTCCCTGTCTACAAATCTCAGTAAGTCCAAATAAGACCATTAGTTTTCCAAACAGAATGTAGGAATTGGGAGCTGCCATCCTGGTGTGCATGTTAAGCGCTTTGGAGGGAGAAACGGATGTTGGGAATTGGGAGTCTGGCTATGGGACCCCTTGCTCCTTTTCTCCACCTGCCAGCACCAGTCTCCCAAACTTTTCCCCAGACCTGATTTAACTTGATGCCACTTCAGCATCTCTAGAAAATCCCATCAGGTGCTTCCCCTCCACCTCCTGTTCTGAGACCCTCTACTTCACCACCACCTTCTCTCCACTTCTGAATTACAAACCTATGAGCCTGGGGTCAGTGAGGGGTTGCGAGTGCTTGTTCAGGAGGAGACAGGGGAGGGAACCAGTTTGGTCCCGAAGCTGCAGACAACCTTTATGAGATGAAGCCACCAGAACCCCAAGTAAAACCTGCAGGGAGATGAAAGCCAAGGTATCAAGTATTGAGCAAATATTGAGCATCTATGATGTGCTAGGTGTTAAATGTTAGCTACAAAATAAACAAAAAAGACCTGATCTCTGTCCTCAAAGTTGGGCAGACAGATGTGAAAACACACACGTGTTCACACACTTGGTAGTAGGGGAGACAGGGTTCAAATTGAGGTTAGAGGACCTCACCAGACACAAGAAGTAGTTTGGGTTTTATTTTACATGCACTGGAAGAAACAAGAAAAGGATTTAAAGCAAGAGAGTTTTGTAATCCAAGTTACATTTTACCTCACTCTTTCTGACTGCTACAGGGAGAGGCGGTCTAGTTAGAAGGCTAGTCGGTCAAAATGACAAGAAGTGACCATGACAGTGGTAGTGTGGATGGCAAGAAGAGGAAGTGTCCTGAGCCCTGCTGGAGCCCCACTTGCCTGGGGTGGACGGAAGGTGGAGGGCAGCAGACAGAGCCAGGACCAGGCCAGGCGCTGATTGAGTTGGCAACTGGTCAGGTGAGAAACCTCTGGGAAGGGCAGAAGGGCCTTAGGGTCAAAGGAATCCCAGGCCCTTCGCTGCCCTTCTTTTTTCACGGTGGCCAAGGTGGGGAAGGAGCAGGGAGTTTGCAGCCGAGCATACTGTCAGAAGAGGAGAAAAGTCAGACTGGGTATCCCATGTGCTCCCCGCCCTCATATATCAGCGCTGTACCATCTTTCCCCCACGTCCTCCTACCTTCTGGAGTGGGCAGTGATGCGGCTCTCCAAGGATCTCCTTGTGTGCATTCCGACTGGGGACGCACGGTGGAGCTAGAACCTCCAGGATAGGAGCCAGGAGTTGTAGTCCCAGGCTGGGGTTCCCAGAAGAGAGGTGCTGCAGGAACTGGTGGTGTCTCAGCACATGGGGGCATAGCCTTGGGAAAGAAACTAAGTCACTTCCCCCCAAGACCCTGCCTCTTCCAGCATCCTGCTTCCCTTACAGTAGAAGTGTCCTACTCCCACTGCCACCCCAGCCCAGACCCTCATCCTCCTCACTTGCAGACCAGCTCCTCCAGGGCCTTGGTAGCCCACAGGTAGAGGGGAAGTCCTAGCTGACGTTCCCATACCAGCTGCTCATACAGGGAGGCCCCCCAGACTTGGGGGGAAGATTGTGTCTCAGGCTTCTGACGAGAGAAGCCCCGAAGCAAAACAGCACCACGGAGGCAAGGGGCTAGCACTGGCCTTCTGGTCCCTCCACCCACTGACTGGAGGAGGTGAACATCCTGGAGCTGGGGGAAAGCAGAAAAAGTGAGAAGGCAGAGTTGAAGCCCACTCAATGACCCCAGGCAGAATTAACCACAGTTTTCCACTGCCTGGGTTCCCAGAGAAACCCAATTTCCCCTACACAGCTGATTTCCTTTCAGCCTCCATCACAACCTCCTGCCTGTGAGGTAAGCCTTCACCTCTCACCAGCTCCACTAAGTCTTTCTGTGGGCCAGGGGACTCCTGGCTGGTGTGGCTTACCTACTCACCGGGCCACCTGACATCATTCTGGCCCTCAGTACACACGTGCTTCACCATCTCCTCCTCCAGTTAGAAGGCCCTTCCGTGAAGGAGATGCTTCTGGTTCCAACCCCTCCTCCCTGTGCTCCAGACTCTACTTTCTGATCCGAGCTCTCATTCAAATCATATTTAACAAACATACATGCCCACACTTATTGTTTTGATATTTTTGCTGTAAAGGTTCCCACCCTGCTGCAAAAAAAGACCAGCGTATGAAGGTCAGAGAAGCTGCTAAGACACTTCTTTCTGCCACCAGCTCCGATCCCTCACATACCTCTAGAGAGACTCCAGGTCGCAGCACGTGCCTGAGGCCATGGACTCGCTGGTAGGAAAGGCAGAGCCCCAGCTGCCCATCCAGCTCATACAGGCCAGCAGCCTGATTCAGCACACCAGTGACCATTCCCTGCAAAGAGGTCAAAAGGTCAGTTGATGCTCACTTCCTTCCTATTTAGAGACGCACATTCCCTGCCCCTCAAGCTCTAGGATCACTCCCTTATGCTCACCGTATAAGATAAGAGTCTGGAGTCCCGGACAAGATCTTTTTGCTTCTTCCTGTCATGGATGTTGCTTGTCCTGGGGACTGGCTTGGGGTCAGCCTCCAAGAGGGGTGTGCCCAGCTCCAGTTGCAGGTCTAGCTCTCGCACACATTCTGGTTTCAGTGGCAACAGGTGAGAGGAGGAACTGGTCGTCCAAACATGGTAACGGTAACCGTGAATCTTGGATACTCGCAGCTCAGTCAACACATAGGCCCTACCAGGCCAAAGGGCTCGGTGCCAAACCAGCTGGGCAGGGACCTAGCTTGTGCAGAGGCAGGCAACATGTACATGAGACGCTTCTCACAAAGCTATCCTCTGTCAGTCCCTTTCCATCATGACTGGACCTCAAAGACCTGCTCCTCACGAGCTTTCCTTGCCTCGTCTTCCTTGTTTGCCAATTAAATCTTAAGCCATAGAACTTTCAGGATCTCTCCTCTCTCACAGGAGATGCCCAAGGTTTCCCAATCCCTCCTCCAAGATACAAACCCTCTCTAAAACTTCTTTCCTAATACATAAATATTCCATTCAGAAAATTATGCCCTTATTGCATTTCCCCTATCCCACCCTATAACAAATAATTTCCACTTATGTAGTTGATATGCACTGGGTACCTATGTATCCAGTATTCAGATGGATGTTAAGGGAAATATGAGACTGCTCCCTCTTCTCCAAAATATTTCAAGCTACCAGGGAAACACCGACACAAACCCAGGTAACAACAGGGAGCCATGTGTGATCAAGTGGCAAAGAGAATAGACATTTGCTAAAGTCTCAGGGAAAGAAAGAGGTCAGGATGGGTTGGAATGATCAGGAAGGCCAAATGAAACAAGTGGAATTGAAGGACACCTCTGGTTTGTTGAAGTGGAGAGAGAAGGGCAACTCAAGCAGGATGCAACAACATGAAAATGCTCAGACCTTAGAACAAGCAAGGCAATGAAAACACTGACCAGGATGGAAAAAAAGGGATGTTCTTGGGAGTTGCAGGAGACAAGATGGGAGAACCAAGATGAGGTTAAAAAAAACCAGAAATGACATACTGAAGACTTTACAGGAAAATGAGAAATATCAAAGCAAGAAAATAAAAATAAACACCTGACAGCAGGGCATCATATAGAATGGAGAAGGGTGGTTGTTGGAAGAAATTTAAGCCCAAGGAGAAAAGGAACTGTTCATGAACGCGGCAGTCTCCTAGGGCAGGCTCCTCCCACAGGCACAACAGCACTGCTGCCACGCTCAGGGGCTTCAAAACACACTGATAGTCAAGACACTTGAACTTCAGTCTCTTGTGCTCAACTTCACAGACCTTCATTTCCACTCTAAAACCAGCTAAGTACCCTCAGTCAGACCTTGGACATCACAACTCATAAGGTATCTTTGCTAAGACCTCACTTAAGCTTACTGCTTATGCAAAATAAGTAGTTAACAATGGTTTGACTGAATAAACAAATGAATAAATGCTGGTCCTTCCACATTCCTCCTAGGACCCCCAATATCACAGCCCCTTCTCCTTTAATCAGACAAGACCCTTCCTTTCCTCTGTTGCAATACCGCATCACTACAGCTGCTTCCTCAACTCCTTTCCTTAGGCAAAAACACAGCCTGAGGAAGACTGATCCACGCCACCTAGTGCCAGACACTGATGCTGACCCTCTCCGGCTGGGCCCTGTCACTGCTTAGCAACCTCAACCCCAATGACCTAGCACAGCAACTACCCTGAGCCTCTATTCCTCTCTTCAGGGTCCAGTTCTCCATTTTCAGGAAATGACCTCACCCTTCTAACACAGAAGAAATCCACTGGGGTCGTCTAGAGTGACAGTGTGTCTCCACTATCTCTTCAGCAGCCCATAAACACACCAAGATCACTCCTCCCCTGAACTCCCAGGCTTATTCCAAAGCCCGCCCGTGGGCCCCCACAGGGTCTTGTGCATGTGCATGCACCCCCCGCAACACTTATGACCCCGAACAGTAACCGTTAGGAGCTTTCAGGGACAAGAGCCATTATCTTATTCAATCTTGTGCCTCTGAACTGACCACAGTGCCCAGCATTACCGCACACACTTGATGAAGGTTGAATCTTGGTACAGGCAGTTCTCCAGTCCTGAATATCCTCCCCTCTCTTCCAGTGATTTAAGTCCTGTCTGTCCTTCGAGACCCAGATCAAGTCCTAACTCTCACAAGGCTTCGCCCCACGTAATAAACTACCTGACCTGATACAGCAGTTACAAACTATACCATACAGCTTAGAACTTACATACTGTTTTGTATTATTCTATCCTAATATTATAAATTACTACTATGTAACATCTACAACAAGAATATACATTACCCAAGGGGCTCACCCTAGTTTAGCCACCCTGCAGAAATTCAAGTGCATTTCAGAGATTTCTCCCTTGACATCCTGACATATAGTACATGAATGAGCCAACCCTGCCCTGCACAGGCTTTTTGAGTGGTCTCCAGGAGACTCAAAATATTCTAGTGCAAACAAAATACAATATATAAACCCCTCTGTAAGCCAGGAGGAAAAAGATCAGAAATTTGAGTGGCTTCTGTGAATTTTAAGTTTTAGCATGTTTAGTTTCATTATATTCTAGTTGCTGTTATTCTAACTCATGACACAGACAGACACAGTTAAGAATTCTAACAGTGCTAATAAATTTCAGTTTCCTTTTTTGACATGCATGTTTAAAAGCTTTTTCATCCTTTGTTTTGAATGCTTTTGGAACTTCATTCAGGTAATTGTGTAAGTCCTATACAAATAATTAGTGTAAAAACTAATGATATTAAAACTGTACCAATTGACAGAGTCAAAAATAAGTACCAAGTTTAAAAAAAGTGTATGTATTCAATGTCTTAATGGTGTTCAGGTAAGTACTTTTCTTGATCATCCTTCCAATGCAGGGCAAAACAAGTGATTCTGACAGGTTTTCAAAATGTCACACGATAAAAAAAGTTGTATACTCAAATGAACTGCATGGCAGGAAAGTCTATCCCCACCTCCAGTGCACAGGCGTGGCATTACCTGGGCCTGTTCCTCAACATAAACTCTTGCAGAGAACAGCTCTCCCCACCTGTCCTCCTTTCCTTCATGGTTCTTCACATGATGTTATCTTTCCTATTAAAAGTGCTAACACCCCTTCCACATCCCCACGCCCCAGAACTGACCCTAACCCTCACCTGCACAATGATGGGTACTTGGCTGCCAGCCTGGCTGCCAGCAGGAGATGATTCACCAAGAGACAGGACGAAGTAGGCTTTCTTTTGACTTTTCACCAGAGCGCTCAATCGAACCAGCTTCCCAGCCAGGTTTGGCTGCTCAACTCTGAGCTTGCTACTAAAGGTAGAATGGAGAGAGCAAAAAGTCATTATTTCTCTTCTCTGGCCCTACAAATGCCTCCCCTTCCCTGTAAAGAATAATCCAATAGTGATGTAAAATTGCTGATTTTCCATAGCTATTCCAAAGGGGCCCTATTGTTCCCTTGATTTGGAACATTCCATCAATATTACTCTCAATACCTTTCCACTGACCCACCATCACCCTCCCATTTCACAGTGCTCCCTCATCCCCTAGAGAGGGAAGGATTACCTGTGCCTGAGTAGGCGGGAAGCAGCCTCTGGGTAGAGAACAGGAATGGGGGTAGGAGGGCCAGTACTGATGGTCAAGGGAAACACAGGCACAGGGACACCCCAGAGTTCCAAGTGCCCTTTCCCTGAGGAGTTCCACCTGGCAGGAGGAAGGTAACTCCAACTGGGGAACAGGAAGAGATGGCCCAACCAAGAAAGATCCAGATCTATGAGCTAGAAAACACCAAAACCCAGGATTAGTCAGGATCCTAGCATCCCATTCACCTGCCTCCACCTCTGTTCCCTGGAACTTAATTGCCTCGCTCCCTAGACACCAGTCATATTAGGATCTGAGGCATCTGACTTTCCCTTTCCTACTCACCTCACAGCCCAGGGTACCAGTGTTATCTTTCACATAGAGGCTTCCATTCCTGCACTCTTGTTCCAAGTCCTCTGATAGGTCTGTTAGCGTCCCTAAAAGTAACAGCCGCTCCCGGGGCAAGGGAGTCCCACTTAGTCCAGCCTCTTGGGCCCATGCCTGGTATGCAGTGCTGCTCCAGGACAGGTGGCTGCAGCATGGGAGGCGCTGGTGGCTCCTGAGGTCCCGTACTGAGACAAAGCTGTAGAACAAAGGGAGCAAAGTCTTGCAAAGCTGTGTGCAAGCCTAAGAAGTTATCCTCAACCCTGACAAATAGCCCAATATCCCAAGGAAAGGTCAAAGGAATAAGACAGAAGTTTGATTGATTGAAGGGGAAAAAGCTGGGGCAAGGAGCCTGAGAAAATGATGGGGTCTGGGTTCAAAGATTGGGTAGTATCTAGGGAGAAAGTCTGTTCTGAATAATATCTTGAACAAGATAGTGCCATAGAGAGGACCAGAGAAATGCAGTAGGAGTGCACAAGTGGCCTGAGATGAGTGTGGGGAGGACACTTTACAGGTACCACAAAGAGCTCCCTTGACAGTATCTCAGCTCTTAAACCCACAGAATATGTCAATGGGGCCTCGTGCGCATCTGCCTAACAGCTCAACCCCAATGGCTCCAGCCAGGTTTCCTTCCTGGTCTAGAATGTCAGAGTACTAGAGCCTGGCCGGGGAGCTGAGGCTGAAACGGGAGTTGGCATCAAGAGTTTCCAAATCTTAAGAAATATATGAGATCAGCCATTCTTAAAGTGTTGTAACACTGCTGAGTCACTATCGATTGTAAGGTATAATTTGACAAAGAACAGTTAAATTATCAAAGTTGTGACAGACTAACATCTTTGAATATCACTATTCCACACATTTGCATCCCCATGATTTGAACAGAAGTGAAGGAGGACAAGTTTACAAAACATCACAACTCACCCTTTCGTACCATAAACATCACCCACGTGCGAGTGCTGAGGAGTGGGAGTGCTGTTCTAGATGGCCCACTCCCCGCCACGTTTCATTCTTTCCCAGATGGCTTTGGAGCAGATTAAAGGCAAAGACACAAACGAACCTGTGTCAAGCCCATTATGCATATACTATATTGGGCCCATTCATGTTCGATATCGTATCGAACCTTCACCAAAACCGCTCATAAAACCACAAATGGGGAGAGAGGTTCAGGTACACAGTGAACTAGGTGGCAGAGCCAGTGCGCCTCACTCAGAAGTGCATGTTCTTTCTGCTTCCCTAGTTCTCTAAAGGCCCAGGAATAAGCAATGGGAGAGAGCCGTTTCTTTACCCTTCAGGACAGAAAACTGTAAAAGTAGGGATCACTTTTCCCAGATTCTTTAGGGTCTGGGTCAGGACTGAAGGTGACAACCTGAAATCCTTTGCATCTGTCACGGCTCTTCAACTTTCATGGCTTCGCATGGTGCCTGGCACACAGCAGGCACTCAAGAATGAAAAAATAGATATTTATAGCTTTCAAATTTCTCTATCAACTTTACATTTACCTTGAATAACAAGAAAGTTTCTAATTTCCTAGAAATTGCTGGCTTGCTCCTTTTTCATTTTTCTAGTAACGCCATAATTTTGAGAGACTTGGATCTTCCTGTAATTACTCTGCGATTACTGAGGTCACTAGGTACCACCGGTGGGAGCTCCTACCCCCAGCACAGACTTCATGGAAACCACAACTCCTTGAACTACAGCTAGTTGGTAAGTGGTTCTGTGTCCCAGGACTTTTTCCACACTAGCTGGGCAGCTTTCCAATGAGATCTCATTCTGTATTTAAATAAACAGTGCAATCTTGACAGGAAAAGAAAGGAAAAACAGAGTCCAATGGAGTTAAATGAGAAGTTACATAGGAGGAAAAGAAAAAAGTCCCCAGGTAAGAGGACTCACAGAAATTACTTTGAAATTAAAATATCATTCAATGCCTATCAAGTAGGCAAAAAATAAACAAACAAACAAGGCAAAAACCAGGTAAGAAGAAATCTCAGGATACAGATGTGTCCGTATGTGTGTCAACTGGCGAGACTCCACTGGAGAGCAATGTGAAACAGCTGGGGACGCTGGTGGTGTCCACGCTGAGCAGCCTGCCCTTCCTTTCAGGACTGATTCCTTGCGGAGAAGGGGTAGGGGGAACTGGATCAGGATAGAGCACTTGGGGGCCTTCAGTAAGTCTGTGACATTTTACTTCTTATAAAAAAGAACTGAAGCAAACATGGCGAAATGTTAAGGTTTTTAGAAGTTGAGCCTTAAGTACCCGGCTAACCAGTGTCAATAAGGACACTGTTCAGGTCAGCTCTTTTTCACAGGCGAGACTTTCTCAACGAAGACAGTAGTGTGTTGATTCACATTCCGGTGGACCAGCACTCTTACTTACCACTGGTTTATTTGGTTTGCAGTTCTTTTTGTCTTTATTCTGAAGCTATATAGTTGAAGCATGTTTCACCCTTCTGTGTAGTTACTTTAATACATTTGTTTCTCTCAGTATTCCATTTTAGAAATTTCCCCCCCCATCCTTGTTGATTTTAATCTTTTAAAATTAAATTTTATTAGGGTAAGACTGGTTAATAACACTATATAATTTTCAGGTGCACAAGACTGTTAAGTTAACATCTGTGTACTCTATTTGGTGCTCCCCACACAAAGTCCAATCCCCTTCCACCACCACGTATGTGACCCTTTACCCACTTCACCCTCCCTCCACCGTTACCCTCTGGTAATCACCGTCCTGTTGTCAGTATCTGAGTTTGTTTTTGTCTGGTTTGGTCTGTTAATTTTTGTTTTACGTTCCACAGAAGTAAAATCATCCAGTTTTTGTCCTTTTCTGTCTCACTTATTTCACTTAGCAGAATACTCTCAAAATCCATCCATGTTGTTGCAAACGATAATATTTCATGTTTCTTATGGCTGTGCTGTGTTCCTTTGTATGTGTATGTATGTACATATATCACATCTTCATCCAATCATCCATCAATGGACACTTAGATTGTTTCCATGTTTTGACTATTATAAAAAAGGCTGCAATAAACACAGGGGTATATATATTTTTATAGCTAAGTGGTTTCATATTTTTCAGGTAAATGCCCAGAGGGGGGATTGTTGGATCACACAGCAGTTCTACTCCGTTTTCGGAGAAACCTCCACACTGTTTCCCACGGTGGCTGCACTAATTTGCATTCCTACCAACAGTGAACAGGGTTCCCTTTTTTCCACATCCTCTCCGACACTTGTTACTCACCCCTGGTTCATAATGAAGTCCATGGATAAGAAAATCGCACAGAACTTTGGAAATGGTGTTTTGGATAGCACAGGGTAAGTGCAGTTAGGCTGTCTCCTCACCAAAGACCCTGCCTTCACTGACTGAGACGACTGCCGGGACGGGGGACGTGTTTCCCAAACTGCGAGCAGGTGGAGGGAGGGCCAGGGAAAAAGTGTTCTGCTCTCAAGTTTGGGGAATTATAAATTAAACAAAGCTCAACAGATTTCTACCATTTTTATGCTTAAAAAGATAAATACACAGTGACGTGTCTATTCACATAATATTATAGAATCCATCAGGCAGTTACAGCTATCAATAATAATAAATCTCAGCAGCATAATGTTGAGTGTAAAAAGCAAATTGCAAAGGACATACATAAATGGTCTTTATATAAAGACTAAAGGTATGTAAAACTACTGTATATTGATTAGGGATAAATACATTAGTAAAAATACTATAAAGATATCCACATCAATGATATACCCCATTTTCAAGGTAGTAGATACTTCTATGAGGTTTCTTTGCATAGGATTTTCAGAGCCTTTAATATGTGAGTCTCATGACTCTTCTAGAACAGCTTATCACATTCAATGTCTCTTAAATTTATTTAGCCACGAGCCTTTCTTTTTTTAAAAAAACATTATTTTATTTTGAGAGTACATTTATTAAAGCTGGGGACAGTGAAACAAGGAAGGACTTAGGATAGAAGAAGCAACAGTAGAGAGCCTAGGTGGGGCTGCTTTGGCTCATTGGAAAGTCAGAGAAAAGGGCCTGGGGACAGGTTCGGGGGGGAATGAGCTGCCACTGCCCATTGCTCCCCTGGTTGCAAGTCTCACAATGAGTTTAAGAGATGCGCACCTGTGGGGGAAGAAGAGGCGAAGGGAAAGGCCTGGGTGTGCTCCCAGGAGGGACAGTGTGCCCATGGAGCCCTTTTCTTGTCCTACTTTATTAATATTGCCTAGAACCGTTTAAGAACTAGTAAGCACAAAAACCAAAACTACCTTCAGACAACCTTAAACTCAGGTGTTCTTAAACACAACTATTTGCACTTGGTGAATCATAGTTTCCTAACACACAAAATGAAATAGTATCAGCTTTTCTCCCCACTTTGAGAGTTCTTTCTTCAAATTTCCTTTCAATCTTCATGTCTTCTCCCTTCATTTTCTTGTCTCTAAACTTCACTTAAGCCAATTTAAAAAACTATGGGAAAAGCAAAGCAGCTTGATGGAGAATGAAACAGTCTGGCAGAAGGGGGTTGTGTTTATGCCATCTTTTCTTCCCCTTAACAAGTTTGCTCTCACTCTTCTCAGGGCCTTCCTTTCCACCCCAAACTGAACTACCCCCTGGCCCCACCTCTCCTTACCTGTAGCTGAGGGGCAGTGTAAAACCCTGGTTCCTTCCCTGAGACAACCAGGTAGTCTTCACACAGTCAATTACCAACTGAGTCAACTGGACATTAGGCTCCTTGCCAGCTGGACACAGGGTCTCTTGGATGAAGGCCTGGGCAGCCTCAAGCCAGTTTTGTTCCTGAGAAAAGTGAACCTAGTTAAAACATCTTCGTGACAATCCTGCCAATCAAGGAAATTTTGGAAAGAATAAAGGAATAGAAAAAAAAAAATCAAGAGGGCATGTAAATGGAGAGAAAATGTAAAGGAGTTTAGAACTTAAAGAAACCTTAGAAGTTCTCTGGCTGGTGTGGCTCAGTGGACTCAGCGCTGGCCTGTGAACCAAAAGGTTGCTGGCTCAATTCTCAGCCAGGGTACACACATGCCTGAGTTGTGCGCCAGGTCCCCTGTTGAGGCATGAGAAAGGCAACTGATTGATGTTTCTCTCACACTCTTCCTCACTTCTCCTCTCTAAAAATGAACAAATAAAATCTTAAAAAGACAATAAGAAACCTTAGAAGTCTTTAGTCTAGCTATATAATCAACTCAGACAGCTGGCCATCCAGCTTTGGTCTTCTCTCTTTCTTTTCAAGATTTTATTTATTTTTAGAGAGAGGGGAAGGGAGGGAGCAAGAGAGGGAGAGAAACAGCAATGTGTGGTTTCGTCTCGTGCACCCCCAACTGGGAACCTGGCCCGCAACCCAGGTACATGCCCTGACTGGGAATCAAACCAGTGACCCCTTGGCTTGCAGGGTGGCACTCAACCCACTGAGCCACACCAGCCAGGGCTCTTGTCTCTTTCTTCAACAACCTGCACCAATCCTTAAAGTGCTCAACTGGAATTTTGATTCCTCTATGAACCCTTCTCTGACCATCCCAGGCAAAATGCTCTTCCCTCCTTGAAGTTCCTACAGCATCTTGCACAAACCTATATTAAAAGCAATGATCACCAAAGAGAATGGAATCTCATTTTATGTAGAGTCTGGCTGTAAAGCCAGCAAGTTGAAAAAAAGATTGGTCAAAATCACCCTTTAAAAAAAATCTCTTATATTGCTCATAAAGAATAAGATATAGTACTATATAGCAATATATATGAAAACAGAAATACGTCTAAAAATGAATAGTATACAAAATGGACATGAGTATAATTTTTTTAATCCTCACCCGAGGATATGTTTGCACTGATTTTTTTTAGAGAGAGAGGAAAGCAGAAACAAACATTGATCAGTTAGTTAGTTGTCTCCAGTATGTGCCCCAGCCAGCACTCAAACCCGCAACCTAGGCTTGTGCCCCTGATCAGGAATCAAACCCACAACCTTTTGGTGTACAAGATGACACTCCAACAGAGTCATCTCTTCATTTGAGTTCCCATAATCTAAATACATATGTAATACAATCCCACTGGATTTGTTTCCCATTCTGTCTTTTCAGCTAAGATGTGGGCTTTCTAAGAAGGACATGATCCATCTTTGTATACTTGTCACAGGTTCTGAACACACAGCTGTCTGGATGTAGACAACTCTAGGGCATGGTACCAGCTTGGCCTACTCCCAGTGCTAGGCAGCTTCATTTTATAATTCTGACAGAGTTTAATATTTAGAAGGACCTTTATCCTTCTTGATCTCCACTGATAATTCTAAACCACTACAGTTCTATCCCTGCTCCTCCAATGCTCCCCTATTAGCCCTCTGGTCAATCCTTCACATTCAGTTAATCTTTAGCAAAAACCAGACTTCAGGTTCTAGATGACTTCACTATCCTTGTGGACAGCCCTACCATTGACTTCCACCTTCACTTCTGCCAAACCCTCATTCATGGTCAGTGTTGTCAAACTCGACCAGGACATCATTCAGAACCGCCCACCAACATAATCACAGCTCATACTTTTTTTGTCTTCCTCAGTTGGTCAATGGGGCTTTATTAGCCCCTGCCCCTCTGAAAGTCTGTCAATGGCCTGGTACATTCAATGCTACTGTTTCTCAAAGTCATAAGTAGGTGGTTAAAAATGCAGGTGGTTTTTTAGGTGAGCTCATCTACTAATCAGAATAGGGTGGGCAGAGTCTGTATTCTAAATAAGCTCCCCAGACTGATACTGGCATAGGCTGCAGTTAGAGAATACCCTCTATTTTCCTCTCAATGGCCTCACCCACTGGATGCCATTGAGAGATGCTGACTGTTCCTAAATCTCTACTTTAGCTCTAGTTATATCCCTATGTCTACCAGATTCTCCACCTGGCCAACCTGCAGGCACCACGGATGCTCAACACTGACCGATTTTTCACAAAACCCACTCTCTTCCAGTGTTCACTAACTCAGCAAATAGCATCCTGAACCAAACACTTCTACCCTGAAACCTGGATGTCTCCTTAACTCCCTTCCTTTCCCTTAACAAGAACCAAGTCCGTTGGATCTATCTCCTTAATATGTATCTTTTAACTATGCCTTCACCTCTGGTACCTCAACATTGCTGCCATGGTTGGGATCACCATCCTCTCTCATTACATTTCAACCACAGCCTTCTAACTCCTACTCTCTAGCCCACTCTCTACACTGCTACCTCGGGAAACAACAACAACAAAAATCTCATCCAGTCATTTTTCTGCTTAAAATCCTTACGAACTCCCAAATGTCCTCAGGTTAAAGTGCTGCTTAGCTAGACTTACAGGACTGTCAGCCGAGGCTGGTGTGGCTCAGTGGCTTGAGGGCTGGGTCGATTGATCGACGTTTCTCTCCCTCTCTCTCCATCCCTTCCACTCTCTAACAACAAATAAATAAAATCTTTAAAAAAAATGCTGTCAGCTCTGACTCCTCCATCACCACTCAAATGAACTTGAATTTTTCAAAGACACCTTCTCTACCTCTTGCCTTTTAAACATGTTTTTACCTCCGCCTTGTAACATCCTTCAGTGCTTTTTGCTTGCTAACTCTTAAACGCACTGGGTCTCAAAAGCTTTTCCTGACTATCGGGTACCCTGAGTCAGGGATCTCCCGCCAAGAGCCCACAGCGCAGTTCGCCGTCTGTCTGCTCCTGGCTTCCCACTGAGCTTGAAGCCTACAGAGTTGGCCGAAACGTGTTTGGAGACCACAGCGAGCGCCACAGGAGTGAATATCTATATTTGCAGAACCAGTGAGAGGGGTAGGGCAAACAGCCTCACAGGTTCTCCCTAGCCCAGGGGCGGCCAGAGAAGTCAAGGAGGCAAAGAGACTGCGGGCAGAACAAGAAAAGGAAGGAAATCGAGGCAGACAAAAGAAAGGACGAGGGACGAGGACCAGCACTCACGGAGTCGACAACCTGAGCGCGGCAAGCCGCCATGATACGCCCACGGCTTTGCCCCGGGAGGTAAGCAAACCGCCTTTCGCGCGAGAGCTCACGGGAGGGCCCGTCTGTGACGTCATCAGCGGGCGCGCTCTCGTCTCTACCTCCGGCTCCTCCCTCCTTAGTGTCCTCAGGACCTCTCTGGGCCACTCCCAGCTCTGCACTTCTGAGGCATCCGGATCTCCCTTCGCTTGTAACATCCTCCCTGGCATCCCTGGGATGGGGGCGGGGAAACTCAGGACCTCAAACACAGTCCGCCTGCTTGGTAACTCAGCATTTTTAGATTTCTTTGATCTTGCCAAGCAGAAGTGTTTCCTCCCTAATGCAGCCAGAGCGCATCATTCATACATTGCTGTAATTCTTAACTATTTATCTAACTTGGGTGTGAGTACCTAGGAGCTTTATCCTATTTATTCTATTTATCGTTGCATTCTGGTGCCAGCTCCTTTGGAAACAAACACAATTCCCAAAGAAGTTGAAAAACGTATAGCTACACACACACAAAACTGTTTTTAGATATTTATTGAAGCTTTTTCATAATTGCCAAAGCTAGGAAGCAACCGAGATACCCTGTGACAGGTAAATGGACAAATTGTGTTATATCCAGACAAGAAATATTATTAAGCACTAAAAAGAAATGAGCAACCAAGCCATGAAAAGACATGGAGGAACTTTAAGTGCATATTACTAAGTGAAAAAAGCCAGTCTGAAAAGACAGTACCATATGATTCCAACTATATGACATTCAGGAAAAGGCAAAACTATGGGGACAATAAAAAGATCAGCGGTTGTCAAAGACGGTGGAGAGACAGGGATGAATAATCAGAGCACCTAGAATTCTCTGGAGTTTGGGTGATAATGTGTCAATGTAGGGTCATCCATTGTAACAAGTGTTACAATTGGGAATGCTGTTGGGGGTGCTGATAGTGAGAAAGGCTGTGCTGTGAGGTTGGGGTACATGGGAAATCTCTATACTTTTCCATCCAATTTTGCTGGGAACCTAAAACTTCTCCAAAAAAACAGTCAGTTAAAGAAGTATATATGTAGGAGGGGGAGTGGGGGTAAGAAAATGGAGACAACTGTACTTGAACAACAATAAAAGAGAAATATAGATGTAGCCCTGGCCTGGTAGCTCAGTTGGTTAGAGATTCATCCCTTTATGTCAAGGTTGAGGGTTCTATCCCCAGTCAGGGCACATACTAGAATCAACCAGTGAATGCATGAATAAGTGGAGCAATGAATCAATGTTTCCATTTCTCTGTCTCTCAAATCAGTAAATAAAAAATTAAAGAACAAATGTGTATGTATATAATAAAAAGAACAGTGCTTGTTACCAAATAAGTGTTAGTCAAATAATGAAAGCTTCTGCTCTCCCTAATTCAGGCAACCAGCCCATCATTTCCTGGCTTAGTAGGCAGTGGAGTCCACATAATTCATGCAACTATGTGCCAGGCACTGTTCTGGGCTCTGGGGGGCTCTGGGCATACAGTAGTGAAAAAACATAAAAATCCTTGCTCTCATGTCCTACATTGGAGGACAAGGAGACTTAGAGTGGGGAAAAAAAAGTAAAACGTGTGGAACGTTCATAATAGGTGTAATAGAGAAATAGGGAATGCAGGTGATGGTGTGTCTCTTTCACATAGAGAAGGCTTTACTGAAAAGATGGCTTTATAGTAAAGTCAAGAATTCACATGATGAGGATCAAAGGGAAAGAATGGCCAGAGGGGGAAAGGCAAGGAAATCAGTGAGGCTGGAGGGGAGGAAGAATAAGGAGGTAAAGTGACAGAGGGACATTTAAGGCCATTGCACACTTACAGCTGCTTCAAATCATTTTTGGAACAAGATAGAGTAAACATTGACTATGAGATAGTAAGTATAAACATTGTAGACAATAAGACTCCTCTAGTCATTACCAGAAAAATAAAGACTTTAATTTTGCAAGTTATGGTATCCCCTAATTCAATTTCACTTTTGATGCAAGCCCTCTGTCAAACATATGCAAAAAGAGTTAGGAGGCTTCTCTAGAAATTACTGGCAAAGATTTATTCAAGGGTCTTAGTGTTTGAAAACTGTAAACACAGCTAGACAAAAACCTAGAAGTATTCTAAAGAAGAAAGAAAAGGTAGGAGTTCTTACAGTAAAAAGAACATTCTTGAGAATTATTGGTTCTGCATTCTTAGCCCTAGGGTTGATCCAGAATGGTTATCCGTCAGATGTCAGGTGGTCTGGATGATGGATGCCAAGTGGTCTGGAAGATGGGCGCCAGGAGGTCTGGTCACATCCAGTGGTCTAGAGAATGGATGTTAGCTGGTCTGGATATGTGAGTCCTTTGTGGGCTAATCAGAGGGGTAGCCGGGGGTCTGGTGTGTGTCTGTATGTGTGTGCAGGCATTGTCACAGAGCTGGAAAGTTCAAAAAGTTTAAGTTCCCAGGCTAGTTAGAACAAGAATAGAGTCTTTCCTCGTGCCTCAATATAGGGAACCTATCCATGTGTGATGTGTGTGATCTAGTGGCTCAGCTCTGGTTCTGAATGCAGACAGATGCGCGTGGCATGCCGAGAACATCCATGAATAGGTCTCCCGTGGAGAATCAGGCCTGCATTGTACCTAGGCCACTTTGAGACTTGCTTTTGCTAAAAACTCCCTCACCTTGAATTGATGAAACATGTGTGTACTGCATATCTTTAAAGTAACTTCCTAAAATCTATGCTAAACCTCTCAAGGTTCCACCTCTTTTCTCATTACATTTGCAAATGACCTTTATCTTAAAGGGATTAGCAACATTCTTTCTTTTGTTATGGTAACCACCTAAAGTGAACCTGTGCATAGTTAATGAGAACCTAGAGTGTCAATAAAAGCCTGTACAGCCAAGGGCTCTGAGAGAGTGGCCACGCAGGCCGACCCTGTCTCACACTCTCTGTCCTGCTCTGGGCCTCTCTCACACTCTCTCACCCTCTCCCTGGCTTACCCTCACCCTCCCTCTCTCTCCCACAGGCCCTCTTTCTCTTACTGAGAGAGCAGCCAAACTATCACTCTCTCACTTAGAGAGTGGCTCAACATCCCTTTTTCTCCACCGGATTCCTTTAGTCCGTGTGAATTAGTTTGTCACTTGTCCAGGGATATAGGACAAGCATTCCACAACAATACGCGGTCCTGCCGGACAGGACTGCAACACCTCAACCTTCATAATGTTAATAATTTTAGCAGTTTGGTTCAAGTGACTCCATGTTATATATTTCTTGTCTTCACTCATCTCTATTCCTTATTGCATGAACTAGTTATGCACTGTGGTGTTGAGTTCTTTATAAAGTGAATCTTATTTGTAATTATGTGCCATCATTATGTCAGAGATGTGTTTCTTCCCTTTCCCCCCCAAACAATAACAAATCCCCCAGAAGAAGCTGAAACCTCTCTCTCACTGCACTCCAGCCACACTGGTTCGCTTTTTAAAACATTAGTCAAAGCCTAGTTAAAGTCCCAAACCTAATTATTCCTTTTG
The DNA here is from genome assembly GCA_007922815.1 of Macrotus californicus. Classification (NCBI taxonomy): domain Eukaryota; kingdom Metazoa; phylum Chordata; class Mammalia; order Chiroptera; family Phyllostomidae; genus Macrotus; species Macrotus californicus. Next base: position 137,727 of record VMDR010001217.1, read on the forward strand.
CTTTTACTATTTTCTCAACTCTGGAATACCCTACTCTATTTATTAAATCCATGAGGATGTGTCCTATGTCCTTAGAGTTACTTCTGATGGTTTATAGAAAGCAGAGTTATTTTTAGGCTGCAGTGATTAGAGAGAGTTGTACTGGACACTTCCATTGGCGTGATTTAAATGTCAGGTTAGGCGCTTAATCTGGCAGCAGCCTGCAAGAACAAGTGAGAGGCACACCAGAGAAAAGGAGGCCACTGAATTAAATCAGGCTTGATTTAATAAGTGTCTTAAAGGAAAGTGTTGGTAGGAAGATGTTAGGGAAACGTGGAGAAGAGTAGTTGGTCTGTCACAGAGGGAGGGAAGTGTGGAGGATTGGGAGCTGTCTCAGACCTGGTGATTCTGAACAGTCTATGCTCGTCCAGAGGACAGCTGGAGATATGGGACCAAAGTCAGGAGGAGGATCAGGGCCAAATGGATGAATCCAGAAGTCACTACACGGAAGTGAACGCTGAAATGTTGTGGTACCCTGGGAGTGCTAAAATGTGAAGGAGTCAGGACCACACAGAGAGCTGAGGAAACTAGGGCTCCCCGAAGGAGATGGAAGGCAGGTATGAGACTGAGCCAGGGAGTGCCTGGAAGGAAAGAACCCCAGGAGTGACATTTGGCCTCTGTCAGAAGTGAGCCAGAGAGTACTTATTTCAACAGCCTGGAAGCTTACACACCAAACAGATAAGAACTGCCATGTCTGCAGCAGGGCTGGGAATAGGGTCAAGCAAGTGAGGTACCTAAAATTTATTAAATTTTGCAACCTAGGCGCCTCACTTGCCTCACCCTAGTCTTGGCCCTGTACTGGAGAGGAGACTGAAATAGAGGGAAGGGATGAGAATAAAGACTTTCACTTTTTACTGGGAACATTTCTGCCTTACTTAAGTCATTAAAAAGACCATTGGGCTGGGTATTGTGTTCGACCCGGTGCACCACTGCAGCTTCCTTGCCCTCAGGCTTCAAGCTAGATTTGGGTGTTAAGAACAAGAAAGAAGATTGTAGAGAGACACAGGGGCAGAAGGGGAGTAACCCAGTGTTTATACCTTTTCTCCCTCAACACCGTGCTTGTGGCCGTGGCTTCATTTGCCCTGTTGGGTGCCCTTCTTTCACAGGTCCCTATCTCTCTCAGCTGATAACACCATTCCTCCCTTTGTTCCTTCTAGCTTATAGGTGATAACCACTTTTTGCCAGTGCCAGGCTCTGGTTGCCCCACTCTCCTTTGTTGGTTCCCTTGATCCTGACCTCATCCCTGTAAGTAGACTATTAAAACTCTTATTGATTAATCTCTTTCCAGTGTGCCATCTTTTTTGTGATAGGATCTTGATTATAACCATATATTTGTGTATCATGCGGGTTTAAAAATGTATTGGGTCTGCCAAAAAGTCCATTTAGTTTTTTCTATAAAGTAAAAGACACATTTTAAATTTTCACCAATAACTTTATTGATTTGGATATTTTGAGTATGTTGGCTACATCCCACGTGGTAGAACGTTGATTGTTCTCAGTTAATGTCTCAATTTAATCGCTATCAACTTCAACTGGTCTAACCGACTGTGGAGCATCATCCAGCAAGAAATCTCCAGCATAAAGCTTCACAAACCACTTTTGACATGTTCGATCAGTCACAGCACCTTCTCCATACACTGCACAAGTCTTTTTAGCATTTCAGTTGCATTTTTACTTTTCTTGAAATAATAAAGCACATTAGATACTTTCTTCCATCTTCAATATTAAAATGGCTACACAAAAGTTCACCAATTTTGTAAGTTTTATTTTAAATGCATGTTGATATGACAGCTGTCACAATACAGTCTAACAAAATTGTTTCTAATGAAGTTAAAGACAGCTAGAGCCATCTCAGGGGGAAAAAACGAAGTTTTTGTCCAACCCGATACATAGGTAGAAAATGCTAAAAAATGTTTGAGTTACAAAACTAAGGAGCATGTTACTGCAATGAGCCTCAGCACCTTTATGGATGCTCAATGAATATTTTCTATCATTATTATTGTTAGTATAACAAGCAATAATATTGAAATTAGTCTCTTTCTCCGCCATTGTGGTCCGTGAGGTTCGTTCTTCTTCGCCATGTCTTCTCACAAGACTTTCAGGATCAAGAGGTTCCTGGCCAAGAAACAAAAGCAGAATCGGCCCATTCCCCAATGGATTCGGATGAAAACTGGTAATAAAATCAGGTACAACTCCAAGAGGAGACACTGGAGAAGAACCAAACTGGGTCTATAAGGAATCGCACATGACATTGGAGAAGAACCAAACTGGTTCTATAAGGAAGGGCCCATCAGCGATGTCTCAGATA